>ONZH01019975.1:0-32018 GCA_900303285.1 Rhinella marina | reverse complement strand
CCTGGTATTGATGCCAGATGGAGGTGGTGTGGATTCCCGGAAATTCTAGTGCTGGGTCTGAAAAAAGAGAATTTAAGGTTAGTAACTTTAGACATTATTTTAACAATACATTCAGACAAAGTGATTTTAGACAGCAAGGATCCGTAAGCATAGTTATAGAAAGCTTCCTAGGTTGAAGTCTCTATTGAGGCCCCTGGGTTCCAGACTCTGCAATTGGTGAATCCAATAGGCTTCTCGTTGTTGCAATAGCCGAGTAATGTCCCCTCCTCTCCTTGGTAACATGACTTGTTCTATGATCTGGAAACGGAGTTGCGAGATGTTGTGGCCCTTTTTGACGAAATGTGCTGGGATTGGGAATGTTGTATTGAGGCAGCGTACTGTTGATTTATGTTTACAAATCCGATCTCTGATTGATTGTGTAGTTTCCCCTACGTAAATAAGCCCACAGGGGCACTTGATAATGTATATCACGTTTGAGGAGTCACATGTAAAGAATCCATTGATATGGTATGCTTTGCCGCTGTGTGGATGGTGGAAAACATTTCCCTTAATCACGTGGGAGCATTGCATACAATGGAGACAGGGGAAGGTACCCTTCCTTTGTGTTTTGAGGAAAGTTTGTGTGGGTACTTTCCTCTCAGAGCCGATATCTGCTCTCACTAGTTTGTCTTTTAGGTTTTTTGGGCGCCTGTTACACGGTAGTATCGGGTTAGAGAACTCTGGTATGTTCGGATATGACTTATGTAAGAGCGGCCAATGTCGTTGTAAAATATGCTGGACTTTTTTAGCAAACGGATGGTAGGTATGGACAAAAGGTATCCTTGGGCCTTGGATTTTGTTGGGATTAAACAAAATTCTTTACATGTGACTCCTCAAACGTGATATACATTATCAAGTGCCCCTGTGGGCTTATTTACGTAGGGGAAACTACACAATCAATCAGAGATCGGATTTGTAAACATAAATCAACAGTACGCTGCCTCAATACAACATTCCCAATCCCAGCACATTTCGTCAAAAAGGGCCACAACATCTCGCAACTCCGTTTCCAGATCATAGAACAAGTCATGTTACCAAGGAGAGGAGGGGACATTACTCGGCTATTGCAACAACGAGAAGCCTATTGGATTCACCAATTGCAGAGTCTGGAACCCAGGGGCCTCAATAGAGACTTCAACCTAGGAAGTTTTCTATAACTATGCTTACGGATCCTTGCTGTCTAAAATCACTTTGTCTGAATGTATTGTTAAAATAATGTCTAAAGTTACTAACCTTAAATTCTCTTTTTTCAGACCCACCACTAGAATTTCCGGGAATCCACACCACCTCCATCTGGCATCAATACCAGGGTTCTGTATATGCCTCTTGTCTCCCATATAGCCTTACTAACTATAATTGCCTGTCAATACTCTCTTAACATTGCACATCTCTGCATTAATATTAGGTATAACATAGGTCCATTTTAGACCTACACCTTGACCCACTTGGGTTGACCCACTTGGGTTGACTCCCACCACATGCACATAGTATACGCCCACTTTCCATCTAGTATATTCAGCCTCCCCACCACTCTTAGCAGCAATCCGAGGCCAACACAACACATAGTGACTCACCCATCAATCACCCCCCTAGGGCCAACCCCCCAGTCACACACACGGAGCGCATCACGCACTGCGCATGCGCATCTATGCCTGTAAAGCACGGCGGCCATATTTGCTTGCGCTCCACCGGCCCTCTCTCAACCAACGTGCGTTCCACCGAACGCTTCCGCTCCTCCTCCCACCCCGCTCCTCCTCTCATCCGGCACGCGGGCTTTTTAGCCCGCACGCCTGACAGCGCAGCGCATTCCCAACAGGCTTGTCAGCCATTACCAGATCGCGCTCCAGCCGCCCATATTATAGGACACCTACAGTCCCACACAACACGCTCCAAAACAGGTATGTACTATTGACAGCTTATTCCTACCGCCAGACATAAGCATACCAATTATGTATACATGACATCGAGCATATATGACTCCTGATACTGAGCGCATCAGGACTTGGGACCTTTACAGCCCTCCTTATGAGTATCTGTTATAATAATGTTGTATCTCTAATGCATGTACTATGGATCAACTTATATCTCCTCTCCCACTAGACTGTCCGTGCATTTGTCAGCTCTTACCACTCTCTGTCAAACAACTGTAACATTGTCCTTTGGTATACCGTTCTCTGTAACCACACTATAGACATCTATATCCTCATTGTGTTGCTATTACTATATATTGATTATCTCCTTTTATATGACTCTACAGCACATTGATAAAGGCCATAGGCCGAAAACGTTCTGTATAGTGAGCTGTTTTTGGAAAACCCATGAATAAAAAATTATAAGATTTCAAGCAACTCTTGAAGCACAGGAATCATTCTTTATTATAGTGTATATATGACTGAGACAAAAACATAGTCTTTAAATGGCGGCTATTGTACCGCAAACCACTCCATTTTTCACTGGACTGTAGTACATATAACTGAGAGAAAAAACATATTTTCTAGACTTTGGCTAGTGTACTGCACACGACAGAATTGTTCACTGCACTGTAGTATATAAAACTGAGAGAAAAAACGTAAACCTTTAGACTGCGGCTATTTTACCGCAAACCACTCAATTTTTCATTGGACTGTAGTATATATAACTGAGAGAAAAAACTTATTTTCTAGACTGACGCTCCTGAACAGCACACAACAGTATTGTTCACTGCACTGTATGTATATATAACTGACAGAAAAAACATATTTTCTAGACTGACGCTACTGTACAGCACACAACAAAATTGTTCACTGCACTGTAGTATATATAACTGAGATAAAAAACGTAGTCTTTAGACTGCGGCTATTTTACCGCAAACCACTCAATTTTTCACTGGACTGTAGTAGATATATCTGAGAAAAAAAATTTATTTTCTAGACTCCGGCTAGTGTACCGCACATGACAGCTTTGTTCACTGCACTGTAGTATATATAACTTAGAGAAAAAACGTAGTCTTTAAATGGCGGCTATTGTACCGCAAACCACTCAATTTTTCACTGTACTGTAGTATATATAACTAAGGGAAAAAAATGTATTTTCTAGACTCCGGTTAGTGTACCGCACATGACAGAATTGTTCAGTGCACTGTAGTATATATAACTGAGAGAAAAAAACGTGATCGTTAGACTGCGGCTATTTTTCCACAAGCCACTCAATTTTTCAGTGGACTGTAGTATATATAACTCAGAGAAAAAACGTATTTTCTAGACTGATGCTACTGTACAGCACACAACAGAATTGTTCACTGCACTGTAGTTTATATATAACTGAGAGAAAAAACATAGTCTTTAGACTGCAGCTATTTTACCGCAAACCACTCAATTTTTCACTGGACTGTAGTATATATAACTGAGAGAAAAAACATATTTTCTAGACTGACGCTACTGTACAGCACACAACAGAATTGTTCACTGCACTGTGGTATATATAACTGAGAGAAAAAAACGTAGTCTTTAGAATGTGGCTATTTTACCGCAAACCACGCAATTTTTCACTGCACTGTACTATTGATAACTGAGAGATAAAACGTAGTCTTTAAATGGCGGCTATTGTACCGCAAACCACTCAATTTTTCACTGGACTGTAGTATATATAACTGAGAAAAAAAAACGTATTTTCTAGACTGACGCTACTGTACAGCACACAACAGAATTGTTCACTGCACTGTAGTGTATATATAACTGAGAGAAAAAACGTCGTCTTTAAATGGCGGCTATTGTACCGCAAACCACTCAATTTTTCACTGGACTGTAGTATATAGAAATAAGAGAAAAACGTATTTTCTACACTCCGGCTACTTTACAGCACATGACAGAATTGTTCACTGCACTATAGTATATATAACTGAGAGAAAAAACGTAGTCTTTAAACTGCGGCTATTTTACCTCAAACCACTCAATTTTTCACTGGACTGTACTATATATATCTGAGAGAAAAAACGTATTTTCTAGACTGACGCTACTGTACAGCACACAACAGAATTGTTCACTGCACTGTAGTGTATATATAACTGAGAGAAAAAACGTAGTCTTTAAATGGCGGCTATTGTACCGCAAACCACTCAATTTTTCACTGGACTGTAGTATATACAACTGAGAGAAAAAACGTATTTTCTAGACTACGGCTAGTGTACCACACACTACAGAATTGTTCACTGCACTGTAGTATATATAACTGAAAGAAAAAACCTAGTCTTTAGACTGTGGCTATTTTACCACAAACCACTCAATTTTTCACTGGACTGTAGTATATATAACTGAGAAAAAAAACGTATTTTCTAGACTCCGGCTAGTGTACCGCACACGACAGAATTGTTCCATGCACTGTAGTGTATATATAACTGAGAAAAAACGTAGTCTTTAAATGGCAGCTCTTCTACCACAAACCACTCAATTTTTCACTGGACTGTAGTATATATAACTGAGAGAAAAAACATATGTCCTAGACTTCGGCTATTGTACCACACACGACAGAATTGTTCACTGCACTCTAGTATATATAACTGAGAGAAAAAACGTAGTCTTTAGACTGTGGCTATTTTACCGCAAACCACTCAATTTTTCACTGGACTGTAGTATATATAACTGAAAGAAAAAACTTATTTTCTAGACTGACAATACTGTACAGCACAGGACAGAATTGTTAACTGCACTGTAGTGTATATATAACTGAGAGAAAAGAAAAGTAGTCTTTAAATGACGGCTATTGTACCGCAAACCACTTAATTTTTCACTGGACTGTAGTATATACAACTGGAAGAAAAAACGTATTTTCTAGACTTTGGCTAGTGTACTGCACACGACAGAATTGTTCACTGCACTGTAGTATGTATAACTGAGAGAAAAAACGTAGTCTTTATACTGTGGCTATTTTACCACAAACCATTTAATTTTTTACTGGACTGTTGTATATATAACTGAGAAAAAAAACGTATTTTCTAGACTTCAGCTTGTGTACCGCACACGACAGAATTGTTCCATGCACTGTAGTGTATGTATAACTGAGAGAAAAAACTTAGTTTTTAAATGGCGGCTATTGTACCGCAAACCACTCAATTTTTTACTGGACTGTAGTATATATAAGTGAGAGAAAAAACGTATTTTCTAGACTGACGCTACTGTACAGCACACGACAGAATTGTTCACTGCACTGTAGTGTATATATAAATGAGAGAAAAAATGTCGTCTTTAAATGGCGGCTATTGTACCGCAAACCACTCAATTTTTCACTAGACTGTAGTATATATAAATGAGAGAAAAAACGTATTTTCTAGACTCCAGCTACTTTACAGCACACAACAGAATTGTTCACTGCACTGTAGTATATATAACAGAGAAAAAACGTAGTCTTTAGACTGCGGCTATTTTACCTCAAACCACTCAATTTTTCACTGGACTGTACTATATATAACTGAGAGAAAAAACATATTTTCTAGACTGACGCTACTGTACAGCACACAACAGAATAGTTCACTGCACGGTAGTGTATATATAACTGAGAGAAAAAACCTAGTCTTTTAATGGCGGCTATTGTACCGCAAACCACTCAATTTTTCACTGGACTGTAGTATATACAACTGAGAGAAAAAACGTATTTTCTAGACTCCGGCTAGTGTACCGCACACGACAGAATTGTTCCATGCACTGTAGTGTATATAGAACTGAGAAAAAACGTAGTCTTTAAATGTCAGCTATTCTACTTCAAATCACTCAATTTTTCAATGGACTGTAGTATGTATAACTGAGAGAAAAAACATATTTTCTAGACTGACGCTACTGTACAGCACACAACAGAATTGTTCACTGCACTGTAGTGTATATATAAATGAGAGAAAAACCGTAGTCTTTAAATGGCGGCTATTGTACCGCAAACCACTCAATTTTTCACTGGACTTTAGTATATATAACTGAGAGAAAAAACATATTTTATAGACTCAGGATATTGTACCGCACACGACAGAATTGTTCACTGCACTCTAGTATATATAACTGAGAGAAAAAACGTAGTCTTTAGACTGCGGCTATTTTACCGCAAACCACTCAATTTTTCACTGGACTGTAGTATATATAACTGAGAGATAAAATGTATTTTCTAGACTGACACTTCTGTACAGCACAGGACAGAATTGTTAACTGCACTGTAGTGTATATATAACTGAGAGAAAAAAAACATAGTCTTTAAATGGCAGCTATTGTACCGCAAACCACTCAATTTTTCTCTTGACTGTAGTATATATAACTGAGAGAAAAAACATATTTTCTAGACTGATGCTACTGTACAGCACACAACAGAATTGTTCACTGCACTGTAGTATATATAGCTGAGAGAAAAAACATAGTCTTTAGACTGCGGCTATTTTACCGCAAACCACTCAGTTTTTCACTGGACTGTAGTATAGATAAATGAGAGAAAAAACGTATTTTCTAGACGATGCTACTGTACAGCACACAACAGAATTGTTTACTGCACTGTAGTGTATATATAACTGAGAGAAAAAAAACGTAGTCTTTAAATGGCGGCTATTGTACCGCAAACCACTCAATTTTTCACTGAACTGTAGTATATATAACTGAAAAAAAAATGTATGTTCTAGCCTCCGGCTATTGTATCGCACACGATAGGATTGTTCACTGCACTGTAGTGTATATAACTGAGAGAAAAAACGTAGTCTTTAGACTGCGGCTATTTTACCGCAAACCACTCAATTTTTCACTGGACTGTAGTATATAAAACTGAGTGAAAAAGCGTATTTTCTAGACTGACGCTACTGTACAGCACACGACAGAATTTTTTACTGCACTGTAGTGTATATATAACTGAGAGAAAAAAAATGTAGTCTTTAACCCTTTCACGACCGGAGGTTTTTTCGGTATTGAGTTTTCGTTTTTTGCTCCTTGCCTTCATACAGCCATAATTTTTTTATTTTTCTGCTCACATAGTTGTATGAGGGCTTGTTTTTTGCGGGACAAGTTGTACTTTCAAATGCCACCATTTATTATTGGATATGGTGTAGTGGGAAGCGGGAAAAAAATTCCAAATCGGGTGAAATTGCAAAAAAACCACTATTCCGCTACAGTTTTCCGGGTTTTTTATTTACGGCGTTCGCTGTTCATTAAAACTGACCAGTTACTTTCATTCTATAGGTCAGTACGAATCCAGCGGTACCTAACATGTTTAGTTTTTCTTGTGTTTTGATAGTGATAAAAAAATGATAAAGTTGGTTGTTTTGTTTTGTTTTTTTTGGTCGTCATATCTTGACCCCGATAACTTTTTGGCATTTATGTGTACGGAGCTGTATGGGGGCTCATTTTTTGCGCGGCGATCTGAAGTTTTTATTGATACCATTCTGGGGTGTGTCTGACTTTTTGATCGCTTTTTATTTAATTTTTTTTAGAAAAAAAAGTGACAAAAAACGTCAAATCGCCATTTGGACGCTTTTTTCCGCCACACAATTCGCCGTATTGGAATTTTTTTTTTAGTTTAAAAGTACGGGCGTTTTCGGTCACGGTGATACCCATGATGTCTATATTTATTGTTATTTAGGTATTTATTTTTTAATTATACGGAAAGGGGGGTGATTTAAACTTTTATATTTTTTTTATTTTTTATATATTTTTTAACATTTTTTTAATTTTTTTTTAATTATTTGAAAGCTCAAATATAAGCTAATATATTGTACTTTTAATTTTTTCACTATGAGCAATCTCTGATTTTTAATCTTGAATTAAAACTCATGATTGCTCATTTCTTATCCTGGCCTGCCATCTAGTGGCCAGAATAAGAATTGCACTTTGAAAGCTGTAATCCTCACCAGCGAGGATTACAGCTTTCATAACGTGTACAGACGGCCCGATTGGCCAATCGGGTCGTCTGTACATCACCCGGAAGCAAACTGCTTCCGGGTACAGACGCCACCGGAAGCCATCAGAGGGGCCCAGAAGAAAAGAGAGGCCCATAGGAAGACGCCGCCGATGGCAGTAAGTAGCCGCAAGTCTCTGCTGTTAGAAACAGCAGAGACTTGCCAGCCATGACGCCCGCCGCACCCGCGAGCGGGCGTCATGTCCCCGCACCGCCCGAGCGCCGTACATGTACAGCGCCGGTCGGGAAGGGGTTAAATGGCGGCTATTGTACCGCAAACCACTCAATTTTTAACTGGACTGTATTTTATATAAATGAGAGAAAAAACGTATTCCCTAGACTGCAGTACAGATCTCAGCAATCCAACGTACAGCAGCAGCAGCAGCAGCAGCAGCAAAAATGAGTACTGAGAGGACTTTGGGCAATTTCTTTGGGGTCTGTGTGGACCACGTGCTGTCCCCTATCTGCCACCAGTCGATGTGCACAGTGTGCAGCCATGATGGCGGTAGCTGCACTACAAGTCGCAGCCAGCATCCAGGAGGAGACAAAAAAAAAGTGCTTGTAGCCTTTAGAAGGGCTGTTGGGTTCTTTGAGGATGATTCCTGCCTAACCAACATCTAAATTTAGGCCCTAGCACTCTCCCTGGCAGACAGCAGCTCTATCCTTAATCTCATGCAGGTGGCGTCTGAGGCGAGCAGCTCGGGACCAGATTCTTATATTCCCAGTTCATCTGATCTGGCCAGCCAATCCCTGCTATCGACTTGTATGGGTCCCACGTGATGCTAGGAGGTACCAAAGACTATCCTGCATGTTGATTGGCTGAGAAAAAGGTGCCTAACATGCAGGAAGAGAAAGATTCCATTTCCTCGAGTATCGCGATATGCTCGTCCAAGTATCGAGCATGTACGAATACCCTAATGCTTGAACGAACACCAAGCTCGGACGAGCATGTTCGCTCATCTCTACTGGCCACCAGTTTCTTAGACACTAGAAATGTCAAACAGAGCAAAAATATTGCCAATAACTTCTTTGATCTTAAATTGCTGCTGTAATTTGTAAGATTTACTATTATGGTAACTGTGATGTTTTACAATGTAACCTTTATATTGGTTCTTGTGGTAATAGATATTGGTTGTGATGTAATTCCATTCCTTTTGATTTTCATACATCAACACAGAACTAGTAACTAGGCAACGGTTTTAAAGGAAGTCAAGGATAACTCAAGCTACTCCTATTATTTCCTGTTCCAACTCATCATTTCCTATTCCATGTTCCAGATTATTACTGTGTGATTTCTCAGCAATATGCTCAATTTATCAGAAGCACATTTTGTTCAGGTATGCAAAAATGATATAATTTATTTGAATCCTGACCTTCTCATTAGAAATGCTCATATCTGTTCTTCCATTAGTTTAACTGCATGCTGGGCTGGAGAGGAATAAAGCAAAATACATTTTAGAACATCTTAGTGTGACACAGATCATGGTGGAAAATATATATAGAAGATTTCCACATCCTGGCAGTCAACTACAAATGGAAAACGGTCGTAAAAGGAGAGGTGGTATTCAGGTGACAATTAAAATTTCATGTAAGTTTTGGGCAAATGATGTAGACCAGTTGCAAACAGCATCAGGTTGAAGCTTTCATTAAAAAAATAAAAAAATAAATAAATAATAAATAAATAAATAAATAAAAAACCTGAAAGAGTTGGAAGCTGATTGGTTTTCATAGGCAAGTGCTCCACTTTTCCTTTGCACCAGTTTTTATGTTTTCTATGCATATTTTTTCAATACAAGAAGACAGGTAGGTAACACGCTGCCTGCATGTGAGGTTCAGAACAGCACCCTATGTAGAGCAAAAAATAATATAAAAATAAAATATGTGTGAGAGAGCTGCAATTATTAATTGTAGCAAATGAGAAGTAGCAACAAAACAAGATGACTGTTCTTGGCACAAATTTAGATAAAATTCACACTTATTTTGTTTAAAAATCAATAATGAAGGTATGTTTAAAGAATTTATGTTTGAGTGCAATTCCTTTGGTAAAGCTACATGGTCGAGTCATATTATTATGACCACTAGCCAACATCCATAGTAACTGCCACGTGCCACATGGACAGCAGCTAGACAGGTTGGGATACTGACTGCAGTGCATCCCGCAGCTGCTGGAGGGTGGGTGGAGGTGGATCCATAAAATGAACAAGACGATTGAGGTGGTCCCAAGATGCTCAAGTGGGTTCTGGTATAGGGATTTAGGGGGCCTGGGAGGTACTTTTAAGTCTTGGTCATGCTCTTCTAACCAATGTTTGACATTTCTAGCTGTGTGAGCTTGTACATTGTCTTGTGAAAGATCATGTCTACCCTAGGAAAGACAATCAGCACGTATGAGTGTACGTGATCTACAAGGATGGATTCATACCTTCAACATGGAAAAAAATTCCCCAGACCATAACACTGCCACCACCAATTTGTGTTCATCCAGCAGTGGTTGCAGGATGATTGCTCTCTGATCTTTCTTGCCTGACATGCTAACATCCATCTTTGTGATTCGATACTGCAGCGAAAATAGCAGCTTTTTATGCAGATGCTTCGTTAGCAGAAGTGCAGTGACCATCCATCTGTTCTTGAGCCCCATACACAGTAGGGTTTACTGAGCTGTTGTTTTAGACAAGTCTGGTAGCCCTTGTTCACTTTCATAGCCAACATCAATGGCATGTGGTGATCCACAGTTTCCATTCACTTATTCACAATGGTGCCTTTTGTCCACTCACCATACACTTTCACTACAGCAGCACACAAAAACTTCACAAACTGTGCAGTTTCAGAAATGCTGTCACCCTTGGCCCCAAAGCCAATAACCATCCCTTTTTGAAACTCTTATAAATCGCCCCTTTTGTCCATGACAAAAACAATCGATATGTTTGCAGAAAGCCCATCATACACCTTATATACCCACAAAGCAAGCTCATGACACATGACTTCCTTCATGAGCTACACACTGCTAATGTCAAAATTAGGAAGTGGTCATTATTAGAGATGAGTGAATTTTTAAAAAATTCAATTCGGTTGGTTCGCCGAATTTTCCAAAACGATTTGATCCGAATAAATTTGTGGCAAATCGCGTAAAAAAAACGGCTACTTCCTGGCTGCAGAGAGCCTGTATAGTGGTGTTGAACACTGTGCCTTGCAGTAACACGCATAGTGAGTCTTCTGTGGTAGTGAAACAATACTGTGGGCCAGTATGACACGCAGATAACAGGCGTCACTCTTAGAATCGCTGCACACTTTACGTATTTGGGCAGTTATGGGGCCCTCACCAAATAACTCAAGTGTGAACTCAGCCTTACAGGTCAACGTTAGCGCCAGCTATAAAGAACCATGCAGAGGCCCAAATCCCACTAGAGCACCAAAGAATGGACTCCTTTTACACCAATTCACTGATTCCACATAGATTTCTACAGAACCTGTTCTATTACACGCTTATACAAGCAGAACCCCCCCGACAGTGTGGAGATGGCAGTGGCAGCAGCATCAGGAGACCACAGAGTGGCACGACGACAGTGTGGAGCCAGCAGTAACATGAGGAGACCACAAAGTGGCACAACGACAGTGTAGAGGTGGCAGTGGCAGCAACTGTAGCATGAGGAGACCACAGAGTGGCACGATGACAGTGTATAGGAGGCAGTGACAGCAGCTGTAGCATCAGGAGACCACAGAGTGGCGCGATGACAGTGTAGAAGAGGCAGTGGCAGCAGCTGTAGCATCAGAAGACCAGAGTGGCACGACAACAGTGTATAGGAGGCAGTGGCAGCAGCTGTAGCTTCAGGAGACCACAGAGTGGTGCGACGACAGTGTAGAGGAGGCAGTGACAGCAGCTGTAGCATGAGGAGACCACAGAGTGGTATGACAACAGTGTAGAGGAGGCAGTGGCAGCAGTTGTAGCATCAGGAGGCCATAGAGTGGCACAACGACAGAGTGTGCAAGTGGCAGCCGCAGTAGTAGCAGAATTTTGAGGTCCCAGAGTGGCACAACAACAGAATTTGGAAGTGGCAACAGCAGTAGTAGCAGAATTATGAAGTCACAGAGTGGCATAATGACAGAGTTTGGAAGTGGCAGCAGTAGTAGAATTATGAGACAATTATGGCACAACAACAGAGTGTACAAGTGGCAGCAGCAGAATTATGAAGTCACACAGTGGCACAACAACAGAGTTTGGAAGTGGCAGCAGCAGTATTAGTAGAATTTCAAGGTCACAGAGTGGCACAATGACAGAGTGTGCAAGTGGCAGCAGTAGTATTAGAATTTCGAGGTCACAGAGTGGCACAACAACAGAGTGTGCAAGTGGCAGCAGCAGTAGCAGCATCATCATGAGGCCATAAAGTGGCACAACAACAGAGTGTGGAGGTGGCAGCAGTAGTCGAATTATGAGGTTACAGTGCGGCCCAAAGACAAGATTGAAAAAGGCAGAATTAGTAGAATTTAAAAGTCACAGAGTGGCACAACAACAGAGTGTGTAGGTGGCAGTAGTAGTAGAATTTCGAGGTCACTGAGTGGCCCAACGACAAGATTGAAAAAGGCAGAATTAGTAGAATTTGAACGTAGCAGAGTGGCACAACAACAAAGTGTGTAGGTGGCAGTAGTAGTAGAATTTCGAGGTCACAGAGTGGCCCAACGACAAGATTGAAAAAGGCAGAATTAGTAGAATCTGAAGGTCACAGAGTGGGACAACAACAGAGTGTGAAGGTGGCAGCAGTAGTCAAATTATGAGGCTACAGAGTGGCCCAACGTCAAGATTGAAAAAGACAGAATTAGTAGAATTTGAAGGTCACAGAGTGGCACAACAACACATTGTGTAGGTGGCAGTAGTAGTAGTAGAATTTCGAGGTCACAGAGTGGCCCAACGACAAGAATGAAAAAGGCAGAATTAGTAGAATTTGAAGGTCACAGAGTTGCACAACAACAGAGTGTGTAGGTGGCAGTAGTAGTAGAATTTCGAGGTCACAGAGTGGCCTAACGACAAGATTGAAAAAGGCAGAATTAGTAGAATTTAAAGGTCACAGAGTGGCACAACAACAGGGTGTGTAGGTGGCAGTTAATAGTAGTAGAATTTTGAGGTCACAGAGTGGCCCAACGACAAGTTTGAAAAAGGCAGAATTAGTAGAATTTGAAGGTAGCAGAGTGGCACAACAACAGAGTGTGTAGGTCTCAGTAGTAGTCGAATTTTGAGGTCACAGAGTGGCCCAACGACAAGATTGAAAAAGGCAGAATTTGAAGAATTTGAAGGTCACAGAGTGGCACAACAACAGAGTGTGTAGGTGGCAGTAGTAGTAGAATTTCGAGGTCACAGAGTGGCACAACAACAGAGTGTGTAGGTGTCAGGAGCAGTAGCAGCATCATGAGGAGGCTACAGCGTGGAACAACAACATTATGGAGGCAGTAGCAGCAGCAGCAGCAGCATCAGACTACAGAATTGTATGACGACATTATGGAGGCAGTAGCAGCATCAGACTACAGAATCGTATGACAACATTATGGAGGCAGTAGCAGCAGCAGCAGCATAAGACTACAGAATGGTACGATGACGTTACAGAGGCAGTAGCAGTTGCAGCAGCAGCATAAGACTACAAAATGGTACGAGGACATTATGGAGGCAGTAGCAGCATCAGCAGACTACAGAGTGGCACAACAACGGTGTGGGGAGGTGGGTGGCAATAACACTACCTGCTGATGATGGTGGGTGTAAGAAGGAGCACTTGGCATCAGATATGTGGCTTCAGGCAGGTGGTAGCATCAGAATATTTGTTGAGGCAGGGAGCCAGAAGAAACAGGTCTCTAGTCAAGACAGCATGGTTGATCTACGCTGCGTCAGGCGTTGGTGGTTGGAAATCCTGACTGACCTACGTCTGAGTCATCTTGACAAAGGTCAGTCTCTCCACATTATGGGTGGACAGGTGAGTTCTCCTTGGGGTAAGTATGGCCCCCGGCGCACTAAACATCCGCTCTGATGCCACACTACTGGCCAGGCAGGACAGCTTTTCCAGAGCAAACTTGGCTAATTGCGGCCACAAATCTAGTTTGGCTGTCCAGTCCAGTGGATCTTTTATGACGGGTGGCAGGGTGCTGTCCAAGTATGCCACCACCTGCTGGTTCAGGTGCTCCTCCAGGTCTAGCTGATGCTGCTGGTGAGTAGTTTCTTAACTATGCGGGTGAAGAAAGCTGCTCATCAGCGACTCTAGACTCAGGCTGCTGCTGATGGAGCTGGTAATGCTACTGCCACTCTTACCCCCTCCCAGCAACCATAACAGTGGAACGTGTGCACAGAGGGCCCCCCGGTCAGACGCGCGAGAGGATGGGTGATGGGGCAGATAGGCAGTGGCCAACTGACTACATAGGATGTCTCTATAGTAGTTCAGTTTGTCCTCCCTCTCGTCGGGTGTAAAAAAGGCCCCCATTTTGGACCGGTAGCGAGTGTCTAATAGGGTGGAAAGCCAGTAGTCATCCCTCTGCCGAATGGTGACAATACGGTTGTCACTATGCAAGCAAGTGAGCATGCATCGGGCCATTTTCGCAGGTGACTCAGAGAGCCTCCCTGCCTCCATTTCCACTGCATACTGCCTAGGTGTGTCTGGGTCCTCTGCCTCCTCTTACTCATCGCCCTGTAGCTCCTCTGGCTGCTCCTGCTCCTCCTGCTTCTCCTCTCCTTTAGGAACCACTTGACAACCAGATTGAACACGTGCGCCATGCAGAGCGCATGGCACAGCCCTCCTTGACTCAGCACCGACACCATGTTTTTCCCGTTGTCGGTCACCATTGTTCTGATTTTGAGTTGTCGCGGGGAAAGCCAGGATTGGATTCCTTGATGAATGATGCGGAGCAGTTCCTCCCCTGTGTGACTCTGTTCACCCAGGCAAACGAGGTGTAGAACTGCATGACACCGCCATGCCCTGCACACGTGGAATGCTGGTGGTGCACTGTGAATTGTCCCTGCAGTGGAGACTGAGGACACGGTGGAGGATGAGGAGGCAGACATTGTCGCCGGAGTGACGGCATGAGAACGTGGAGGCGGAAGCGGCATCGCCTGGCCAAGTTGCTGATTTGGCTGTGCAGGAACCACATTTACCCAGTGGGCCATAAAGGACATATACTGTCGCTGATCGTAATTAGAGCTCCACACGTCAGCGCTGCCGTGAACTTTGGCAGACACCGACAGGCTCAAGGACTGGACCACCTTCTGTTCTACATATTTGTGCAGGGCTGATACTGCCTGTTTGGCAAAGAAATGATGGCTTGGAACTCTCCACCTCGGCTCGGCACAAGCCATCAGTTCTCTGAAAGGTTCAGAGTCCACCACTTGGAAAGGAAAGGACTGCAGCACCAGCAACTTGGCCAGGAGAATGTTCAGCTTCTGCGCCGTTGGATGTGTACATGCATACTGCTGTCTTTTGGCAATCGCTTAGCTGATCGATTGCTGACGGAATGACTGACGAGGAGGAGCAGGAGCATTAGATAATGGGAAGGTCAGACAGCTCCCTTCGACTGAGATGGTGGAGCCTTGAATGCCTGAAATATGTTGCCCACCACTGGGTGATGCTGCGGCTGCTGTGGCAGGCTGGACCACCAAATTGGAGCCACGGTTCTCCCAGGCCACTTTATGGTGACGCTGCATATGTTGACAAGGGCCATGGTGCCAACATTGGCACCATGGCCAAGCTTCACCTTCTGCCCGTAGATTCTACAAATAACTAGGTTCACCTCACCTGGCGGCTTAACAAAAAACTGCCACACAGCCGAGTACGTGAATTTTCCCCCAACACTCCTCACTGACTGGCTGCTACCGCCACTGCCTCCTTGAACACCTGCACTACTACTTTCCGGCCCGGTAGGCTCCTGTGAAGCGGGTAGTCTACCTCGGGCATGTTTGGCTCCGTACCTCCCACTGTTGCCACGCTGCTGACTCCCGACCATGTGGGGGTATTGAGTAGATATTAGGAAAACATTATTTAACCTTATTGTGAACTATATATCTATGGAAAACTTCAAGATGGCGCCTGCATCCTGTACACCGCCCTGGAATGCAAGGAGAGTTCCCATGGGAACCTCAGCCCACATGATGATTGACCAATTAACAGGGAACCTGGTGCCTTATCACCCTTCAAGCTGCCCACCTATATTTTGTGTATGATAAAACTCGCTGTGTGCCTAATAAAGCAGTCATTGCGCTCCTACTCTTACTGAGGGAGGATTTCATACCCAAGTCTGTATTCTGGTGTAATTCTTCCTGCATGCACTCAGTACATTAATTAGGACAGAGGTGGGCAAAGGGTTGAGGTCGCATTAGATCTCCCCCAACAGCTGGCGCTCAACGTGGGGCCACCAGAGGATGCGGTTACTCGGAGAGAACCGACAAGTGGGAGTCCTGAGAAAAAGGAGACGGTTCAACTGAAGGAGACTGATCACCTCCATACGAGCACGGTAAGTCTGCTGATTCTATGAATATGTAGTCTTACTGCGGCCCTTGAACCATCCCGCTTTAGTATTGTGTCCCCCTAGTTCGGTTTCCTCGAGGTCCCCAGGCGACAGGGAATCGACCGCGGCCGCTGAGTGGCTCCAAGTACCCTTGTAGTTTAATAGTCGTCTATCCCTTTGTCCATGCTCTGGGCTGCTTTCTGTTTCTGTCTAGTCTAGTCTGGTATGGTAAAATTCCCTGTGATTATTTCTGTCTGCTGTGGACGACAGTCTCTGTGGGTCTGTACGGAGGAGGTTGGAAGTCACGGAATACGAGAGACACGCGAGGTGACTGCAGCACTGATAAGTCGTATCCCAGAATTATACGAGAACGTCTCGGAATTGTACAGGACTAAATGTTCTGGAATACGAGGACTGAGCAGTGGCATCCCGCTGCGAGAGGTCCCGGAATTTGTGACAATATCTCCAGAAGTAAGATCACAGTTTTGTCTGATCAGTGAGCAAAGTATTTCCAGGGGATTTGTGCTTGTTTGTGTTAGTTCTCGTGCTTGTTAACTGTTAACTGGGAGATGGAGAAAGTGAAAGGAATCTTCAGAGCGTCCTCATCTAGACCTCCTGGGTATTATGATCCTGTCTCCTTAGTTATCAGGAGAAAGGGAAAGAAAATATGGGTGGAAAGTTAAGGAGTTAATGAAAGTGTGTGAATTCTCCCAAGGTGGGAGGCTGTAACCTTTGGAGTAGAAAAAAAAGAAAAAAAAAGGAAAGGACTGCTGGAAGATAGTGATTTATCGTTACATACCAAAGCCAATGCGAGCATCAGCGGAAAATTATTAAGTATAAGAAATTAGTCTGGACAGAAATGTATAATGAAAAGACAAATAATTACTTTTACATGCCGCCAACACAGCCCCTAAGATGGCGCAGGAGGACCCTGCTGCGCTCCAGCAGACACATCCCCCACCATATCACTAGCCCCCTTAGTCTCCCTCTCCAGAGGGGTGAACCTGTGAAGTATGTCAGTGCCAAAACCATACCTACAGCTCACCTCTTTATATCCGGTTATCACACGTCCTACGGTTATCCGGTTATATCCGGTTATCGCACGTCCTACGTCCCAATTTACGTTCTGGCAGCCATCTTAACTAATCCCATTTCCACTTCAGTGGCCATCTTAACTCCTGCAACTTCCGGCTGGCCCAGCGGCCATTTTAACTCAGGGAACATCAGTCCCTGCCCAGCGGCCCTCTTGGTTACTGATATTCTCCCTGACACGGCTACAAGCACGAAACGACACACATAGATGCAAGTAGCATAGGATTCCGGGTCAAGGGGAACCGGGTGAATATGTTAGGTTAGGTCCTGCAATTGATACAAGGTCAAGTGAAGTACTTAGTCCTGGGCATCCTGCCCATACTAGAATCACAAAAGGAGGGGATCGTGACGGAAATGATCTCACCTGTGGTAAACTGTTGTTTGAGATAAGATGCCACAGAAGTAGTAAGGAAGAAAGAATGTAGACAGGCAGTGAAGAACATCAGCAAGCTAATGAAAGCTGTAGACATGTCCCCCGATGATAAACTGAATCCAGAGTAGTGAGAAAAAGCATGTAGGGAAAATAAAGGGTGCCTGAAAGATAACAAGCTCACAGGAGTCTGATTGTGAGTATCATGGAGGGTGTAAAGAGGAGGTGTAGGGAGACAGAGAAAGTGTCATTATGAATGTTATCATGATAAACCACCTCCCAAACAAAGAAAGAAAAAAAGTACAAGTCTTTCACCCTATAATGGTCCTGGGGGATGGACCTGCAGAATCTGCAGGACCTGGAACCCAGATTGGAGAGAAAGTTATGCTGTATGTAGTGCTCCTCCACCACACCGCATGGATTCTATTCTGTGTTGACTGAGCCTGGATCACTGTCCCCACAAACACCCGTGTTCTTAGGGATGGCTGGGGAGGTAGTGAAGACGACACGAACACAGGTGAGGAGAAAAAGTTAGAACACGTTTAGGAAACAGACAATCCAATATCGGCTGTGCCCTCAAACATTTTAGCAGAGTAAAGTACGGCTCCAATGATATCTGTGAATGATAAAGAAGTAGTCCCATTTTTAATTGATACTGGAACAGCCAAGACAGTTGTGCACAGCAAACATGTCCACCCCTGACTTAATCTCCACAGACACCAGTCCTTGCAGAGGAGTGGATCCGAAAGTAGTACACTCCCCATTTAACAGAACCCATCCGTGTTAGATTTGCCCTTAACCAAGGAGTACTTGCCCGATTGCTGGTCAGTGACACCGTCCCCTGTTGCCTACTGGGTATAGACTCGCTTGCAAAAGTATGTGCCAGCATCTCATACCAGGAGGATGGCACTAGGAAACTAACAGGTGCCCTCAATGACCAGGAACCTGTTTGCTAGCCGTTAGTAGATGTTTGTGTCCATACTCCAAGAAGATGAGAAGGAAGCCCTGCTTGCAGTATCCCTTGAGTATGGCACAGTCAGATGCCATATCTCAGACAGTCCAAGACCTTGTGAAAATAGGGGGTGTTATCAAGGAGATTGTATCCCCTTCCAGTACCGGATGATACAAGACCTACATGATGTCAATGGAGTCACAGTTTTTAACGCCCCTGCCCAGAAATGTGAATGCACTGAGGACATTTTTGGGCCTTGTTTCCTCTTTATGATTGTTTGTCCTCTAGCTCCTTCCACTTTACAGATGAGGCAGTAGATGCCTTTTATGTTCAAAAGCTGACAATTTGGTGCTCCGCCGCACTAGGTCTATCAGATTATTACATTTAGATTGTATTGTACAGAAGTGAATGACCATGCCTCAGCTGTCCTCACTTTAACTGCATGGCCAGCAACAACGCCCACATGGGGCACCTCATGACTGTTTGCAGATGATGTCACAAGAGACAGTGGGATTTTGACCATGTGGTAAGTCAACCATTAGATAATTCAGATCATGTGCTCTTTGTGGATGGATCGAGGTATGGCCAGGATGGCAGGTACTACACAAGTTGGGCAGTGGTTACTAAACATGACACTATAAAAAGTAGAGTCCTTACCACCACACATGTCTGCCCAAGAAAAGAAGCCAGAGACTCTGGAGATGGCTTGCAGGTATGCTGAGGGAAAAAACAGCCAACATTTACACTGGTTCCAGGTATGTCTTTGAGCCCAGAGACTGCTTCAGGTGAACTCATCAAACATGGGGAAGCGATGAGGTCTCTAATAGAGATGAGCGAGTAGTGTTCGATCGAGCTGGTATTCGATCGAATACTACGCTATTTGGCATACTCGATTTCGTTCGAGTATAACGGCGATGGCGCACTTAGAATTCGTTTCCCCTCCCACCTTCCCTGGCGCTCTTTTTCCACCAATCAACATGCAGGGGGGGTATGACAGGCACGCTGAGCACGCTGGCAGCGCGAAAACGGCGTCTACATGCATTGGCTGGAAAAACCATGTGACCTCGAATATTAAAAACTCAGCTCTTCCTGCTCGTACGCATATGCTGCGTGAACTTAGTCAGGGACAGAGGCTGGAGAAGGGACAGACAGATTTTAGCTGTTGGATAGGCAGGAGCGTGATTAAAAGCCCTTATCAGGGCTACTACAGTGGACTTCAGTGATAGCTTACTACAATATAGACTTTACAGAGAACGGCTGCTGTATTCAGGGATAGCTGCTGGAGTAGGGACAGAGAGAGGCATTAGTGGTGTATTAGGTGCTCTGCTACATACCAAACTATATTTGACACTACTGCTGTGTACCTTGAAAAATACAATATATAGGCCTTAACTGGCAACTGTACTGTGCGTTCTCTTGCAAAGTAATTTCTCATAACTGTTGTTCATACACACCGTCTGATCACTGAGTACACGGCTGTGTACCTTGAAAAATACAATATATAGGCCTTAACTGGCAACTGTACTGTGCGTTCTCTAGCAAAGTAATTTCTCATAACTGTTGTTCATACACACCGTCTGATCACTGAGTACACGGCTGTGTACCTTGAAAAATACAATATATAGGCCTTAACTGGCAACTGTACTGTGCGTTCTCTAGCAAAGTAATTTCTCATAACTGTTGTTCATACACACCGTCTGATCACTGAGTACACGGCTGTGTACCTTGAAAAATACAATATATAGGCCTTAACTGGCAACTGCACTCTGCGTTCTCTTGCAAAGTAATTTCTCATAACTGTTGTTCATACACACCGTCTGATCACTGAGTACACGGCTGTGTACCTTGAAAAATACAATATATAGGCCTTAACTGGCAACTGTACTGTGCGTTCTCTAGCAAAGTAATTTCTCATAACTGTTGTTCATACACACCGTCTGATCACTGAGTACACGGCTGTGTACCTTGAAAAATACAATATATAGGCCTTAACTGGCAACTGTACTGTGCGTTCTCTAGCAAAGTAATTTCTCATAACTGTTGTTCATACACACCGTCTGATCACTGAGTACACGGCTGTGTACCTTGAAAAATACAATATATAGGCCTTAACTGGCAACTGCACTCTGCGTTCTCTTGCAAAGTAATTTCTCATAACTGTTGTTCATACACACCGTCTGATCACTGAGTACACGGCTGTGTACCTTGAAAAATACAATATATAGGCCTTAACTGGCAACTGCACTGTGCGTTCTCTTGCAAAGTAATTTCTCATAACTGTTGTTCATACACACCGTCTGATCACTGAGTACACGGCTGTGTACCTTGAAAAATACAATATATAGGCCTTAACTGGCAACTGTACTGTGCGTTCTCTAGCAAAGTAATTTCTCATAACTGTTGTTCATACACACCGTCTGATCACTGAGTACACGGCTGTGTACCTTGAAAAATACAATATATAGGCCTTAACTGGCAACTGTACTGTGCGTTCTCTAGCAAAGTAATTTCTCATAACTGTTGTTCATACACACCGTCTGATCACTGAGTACACGGCTGTGTACCTTGAAAAATACAATATATAGGCCTTAACTGGCAACTGCACTCTGCGTTCTCTTGCAAAGTAATTTCTCATAACTGTTGTTCATACACACCGTCTGATCACTGAGTACACGGCTGTGTACCTTGAAAAATACAATATATAGGCCTTAACTGGCAACTGCACTGTGCGTTCTCTTGCAAAGTAATTTCTCATAACTGTTGTTCATACACACCGTCTGATCACTGAGTACACGGCTGTGTACCTTGAAAAATACAATATATAGGCCTTAACTGGCAACTGTACTGTGCGTTCTCTAGCAAAGTAATTTCTCATAACTGTTGTTCATACACACCGTCTGATCACTCAGTACACGGCTGTGTACCTTGAAAAATACAATATATAGGCCTTAACTGGCAACTGTACTGTGCGTTCTCTAGCAAAGTAATTTCTCATAACTGTTGTTCATACACACCGTCTGATCACTGAGTACACGGCTGTGTACCTTGAAAAATACAATATATAGGCCTTAACTGGCAACTGCACTCTGCGTTCTCTTGCAAAGTAATTTCTCATAACTGTTGTTCATACACACCGTCTGATCACTGAGTACACGGCTGTGTACCTTGAAAAATACAATATATAGGCCTTAACTGGCAACTGCACTGTGCGTTCTCTTGCAAAGTAATTTCTCATAACTGTTGTTCATACACACCGTCTGATCACTGAGTACACGGCTGTGTACCTTGAAAAATACAATATATAGGCCTTAACTGGCAACTGTACTGTGCGTTCTCTAGCAAAGTAATTTCTCATAACTGTTGTTCATACACACCGTCTGATCACTGAGTACACGGCTGTGTACCTTGAAAAATACAATATATAGGCCTTAACTGGCAACTGTACTGTGCGTTCTCTAGCAAAGTAATTTCTCATAACTGTTGTTCATACACACCGTCTGATCACTGAGTACACGGCTGTGTACCTTGAAAAATACAATATATAGGCCTTAACTGGCAACTGCACTCTGCGTTCTCTTGCAAAGTAATTTCTCATAACTGTTGTTCATACACACCGTCTGATCACTGAGTACACGGCTGTGTACCTTGAAAAATACAATATATAGGCCTTAACTGGCAACTGCACTGTGCGTTCTCTTGCAAAGTAATTTCTCATAACTGTTGTTCATACACACCGTCTGATCACTGAGTACACGGCTGTGTACCTTGAAAAATACAATATATAGGCCTTAACTGGCAACTGTACTGTGCGTTCTCTAGCAAAGTAATTTCTCATAACTGTTGTTCATACACACCGTCTGATCACTGAGTACACGGCTGTGTACCTTGAAAAATACAATATATAGGCCTTAACTGGCAACTGTACTGTGCGTTCTCTAGCAAAGTAATTTCTCATAACTGTTGTTCATACACACCGTCTGATCAGTGAGTACACGGCTGTGTACCTTGAAAAATACAATATATAGGCCTTAACTGGCAACTGCACTCTGCGTTCTCTTGCAAAGTAATTTCTCATAACTGTTGTTCATACACACCGTCTGATCACTGAGTACACGGCTGTGTACCTTGAAAAATACAATATATAGGCCTTAACTGGCAACTGTACTGTGCGTTCTCTTGCAAACTAATTTCACGGCTGTGAAGGCAAAATATTGTAAAAAAAAAAAAAAATGCGGCGGGGGGCTAGCGGAATAGGACGTGGACGAGGACGGGGGCGCGGAAATGCTGTTGGGGGCCTTGTTGAAGCCAGTGGGGATACAATGCGTGCTGGTGAGGGTCAGCCAGGATCCCGCTCATCCAGAATCCCTGCCTTTATGGGACAGTTAAGCAGGGGGCGGGTTACACCGCTGTTGAGGCCTGAGCAGGTTGAACAGGTGGTGCAATGGATAGCCGATAGCGCTTCCACACAGTTGTCCACCAGCCAGTCATCCACACAGTCTCACTCTGACCCTCCTTCCTCCACACCTGGCCAACAGAGTCATCCCACCCTTGACCCCTCCCAGGAGCTCTTTTCGGGTCCTTTTTCAGATGTGCCGGAAGAATCCCAGGAGCTAGGAGAGGAATTTGTTTGTAGTGATGCCCAAACCCTTGAGTTTTCGCCATCTCCTGCTGATGTGGACCCTGAGCCAGCATCTGTTATCATGAGCGATGATGATGATGAGACGCAGTTGCCATCAAGGGAGGCTGTTGGAATGTCCAGTGGGCAGGAGGAGGAGCAGAGTGAGGAAGAGGAGGTGGTGGATGACGAAATGACCGACCCCACTTGGCCAGGGGTGATGTCCAGCGGGGAAAGCAGTGGAGAGGTGGTGGTCTGCGCAGCACCGAAAAAGGCAGCAAGAGGCAGAGGGATGTCCAGAGGCAGAGGGATGTCCACAGGCAGAGGGATGTCCACAGGCAGAGGGATGTCCACAGGCAGAGGGATGTCCACAGGCAGAGGGATGTCCAGAGGCAGAGGACAGTCCAGACAAAGTAGTGAGGCCACAGCCAGCAGGGCCGAAGCTGTTCCCGGCAGCGGGCAGTCGCGCGAAGCTCCCCCATCGAGGCCTCGTACTTCTGTGGTGTGGAGATTTTTTAATGTTTGTGCGGATGACAAACTGAGCGCGGTTTGCACACTCTGCCACTCAAAACTGAGTAGGGGCTCTGAGAAGAGCAATCTGACCACCTCAGGCATGCGGCGTCACTTGGAAGTCAAGCACTGGGCTGAGTGGGAGAGAGCAAACGCAATACAAACTGCGCCCGGTCCTGCTGCCACTGCCTCTTCCCCTTTGTTGTGTGCTGCCACTGCGGTCCAGACCTCCAGCCAGGACACCTCCACATCTGCCTCGGCTACTTTGGGGCCTTCTCCTTCAGCCTCCCCTTCCCCCGCCTCTTCGCCTGCACCCTCACACTCCTCGTCCCAACAACTGTCCATCTCGCAGGCGTTCGACCGCAGGCGGAAGTACGCCTCGAGTCACCCCCAAGCCCAAGCCTTAAACTGCCACATCTCCAAACTGCTGGCCCTGGAGATGTTGCCGTTTAGGCTTGTGGAGACGCAGGCCTTCCGCGACCTGATGGCGGCTGCCGCACCTCGCTATTCCGTCCCCAGCCGCCACTACTTTTCCCGGAGTGCCGTCCCCGCCCTGCACCAGCACGTGTCGCGTAACATCAGGCGGGCCCTGAGGTACGCAGTCAGCGCAAAGGTCCACTTGACCACCGACTCGTGGACAAGCGCTTGCGGCCAGGGACGCTACATCTCTTTGACGGCACACTGGGTGAATGTAGTGGAAGCGGGGACGGGGTCGCAAACAGAGACGGCCTACCTACCACCCCCGCCCAAGATTGCCAGCATGGGTTCTGATAAACCCCCCTCCTCCTCCTCCTCCTCCTCCTCCTCCTGTGCCTTAACATCTCCCTCAGCCGCTAGCTGGAAGCGTTGCAGCACTGGCGCGGGGAGACGTCAGCAGGCGGTGCTAAAGCTCATCAGCTTGGGCGACAGGAAGCACAGCGCCCCAGAGGTGAGGGACGCCATATTGCAGCAGACGGAGATGTGGCTGTCGCCGCTGCAGCTAGGACCAGGCATGGTCGTGTGCGATAACGGCCGTAACCTGGTGGCGGCTCTGGAGCTTGCCGAACTCAATCACGTACCATGCCTGGCCCACGTTTTTAATCTGGTAGTCCAAAAATTTCTGAAGACTTACCCCAACCTGGCAGAGCTACTGGTGAAAGTGCGGCGCTTGTGCGCTCACTTTCGGAAGTCAACTGTAGCTGCTGCTAGCTTAAAAAAACTCCAGCAACGCCTCCATTTGCCTGAACATCGGCTGTTGTGCGACCTGCCCACTCGCTGGAATTCCACCTATTCCATGTTGGCCAGGGTGTGTGAGCAGCAGAGAGCATTGATGGAGTACCAGATTATGAATCCACGCGTGCCTCCAACTCAGCTCCCTCAGTTTGCCAACCACGAGTGGCCATGGATGGCAGACATATGCGATGTACTGCGTATCTTTGAGGAGTCCACCAAGAAGGTCAGCAGCGAGGACGCTATAGTGAGCGTAACCATCCCGCTCCTAGGCGTCCTTAAAGAATCCCTCATCGCAATAAGGGAGAACGCAATGCACGCAGAGGAGACGGGGGTAGGAGGAGACGCAACGGAGCTACACAGTCAGACCACACTTTTGTCTGCTTCACGGTGGCAGTTGCAGGAGGAGGAGGATGAAGAGGAGGAGGACGACGTGGAGGTGGCTGTGGAAGAGGAGGAGGATGCTGGCGGCGAGGGTAGCAGTCAGGCTGTGTGCGTCCCATTGGTTCAGCGCGGATGGGGCGGAGAGGAGGCGGAAGAGGAAGAGGAGGAAATGGCAAGTGATCCTTCTGGTGGGGGCAGTGAGGTCATGCCTATTCAGAGTCTGGCACACATGGCTGACTTCATGCTGGGCTGCTTTTCCCGGGACACACGTGTTGTCCGGATAGTGGAGAACAAACTGTACTGGGTCTTCGCACTCCTGGACCCCCGGTATAAAGATAACGTCTCCTCTTTTATTCCGGTAGAGGAGAGGACGAATCGATTGCTGGAATACCAGAGGGAACTCGTGCAGAACATGATGGAGATTTTCCCACCCACCATCGCTGGCGGCAGAGAGGAGAGGGTCTCCCAGAGTCCCACAACATCCATCAGGCCCACAGCCACCAGGGGAACACTCTCCAAGGTGTGGGACACGTTCATGGCACCCCCTCGTGCAACTTCCATCACTGCGGGGCCCGCTATCAGCAGGAGGGACAAGTATCGGCGGATGTTGCGGGAGTACCTGGCAGACCGTAACCCTGTCCTCCCCGATCCCTCGGCGTCCTACACTTACTGGGTCTCCAAGTTGGACACGTGGCTGGAACTGTCCCTGTACGCCTTGGAGGTGCTTGCCTGCCCTGCCGCTAGCGTGCTATCAGAAAGGGTGTTCAGCGCAGCCGGGGGCATTATAACCGATAAGCGCAGCCGCCTGTCAACCGACAGTGCCGACAGGCTGACGCTAATCAAAATGAACAGCAAGTGGATTGACCCGGACTTTGCTTCTCCAACCGTGGAAAGCAGCCAAAAGTGAAGTGCCATCTGTATGAAGTGCCATTTCCTCCTCCACCTCCTCCTCCTCCTTAACCGCCGTAGAATTGCTCCGTAAATAAGAAAAATGTATATGTTTATGGCTCACCTCTTGGGCCTCCACAAAATGTTTAAGAGGTCTCACCTCTTGGGCCTCCTCATAATTTTTAACAGGTCTCACCTCTTGGGCCTCCACATAATTTTTAAGAGGTCTCACCTCTTGGGCCTCCACATAATTTTTAACAGGTCTCACCTCTTGGGCCTCCACAAAATGTTTAACAGGTCTCACCTCTTGGGCCTCCACAAAATGTTTAACAGGTCTCACCTCTTGGGCCTCCACAAAATGTTTAACAGGTCTCACCTCTTGGGCCTCCACAAAATGTTTAACAGGTCTCACCTCTTGGGCCTCCACATAATTTTTAACGGGTCTCACCTCTTGGGCCTCCATAAAATGTTTAACAGGTCTCACCTCTTGGGCCTCCTCATAATTTTTAACCGGTCTCACCTCTTGGGCCTCAACATAATTTTTAACCGGTCTCACCTCTTGGGCCTGCACAAAATGTTTAAGAGGTTTCAACCTCTTGGGCCTCCACAAAATGTTTAACAGGTCTCACCTCTTGGGCCTCCACATAATTTTTAACAGGTCTCACCTCTTGGGCCTCCACAAAATGTTTAACAGGTCTCACCTCTTGGGCCTCCACAAAATGTTTAACAGGTCTCACCTCTTGGGCCTCCACAAAATGTTTAACAGGTCTCACCTCTTGGGCCTCCACAAAATGTTTAACAGGTCTCACCTCTTGGGCCTCCACATAATTTTTAACACGTCTCACCTCTTGGGCCTGCACAAAATGTTTAACAGGTCTCACCTATTGGGCCTCCACATAATTTTTAACAGGTCTCACCTCTTGGGCCTCCTCATAATTTTTAACAGGTCTCACCTCTTGGGCCTCCACATAATTTTTAACAGGTCTCACCTCTTGGGCCTCCACATAATTTTTAACAGGTCTCACCTCTTGGGCCTCCACAAAATGTTTAAGAGGTCTCACCTCTTGGGCCTCCACAAAATGTTTAACAGGTCTCACCTCTTGGGCCTCCACAAAATGTTTAACAGGTCTCACCTCTTGGGCCTCCAAAAAATGTTTAACAGGTCTCACCTCTTGGGCCTCCACAAAATGTTTAACAGGTCTCACCTCTTGGGCCTCCACAAAATGTTTAACAGGTCTCACCTCTTGGGCCTCCACAAAATGTTTAACAGGTCTCACCTCTTGGGCCTCCACAAAATGTTTAACAGGTCTCACCTCTTGGGCCTCCACATAATTTTTAACACGTCTCACCTCTTGGGCCTGCACAAAATGTTTAACAGGTCTCACCTATTGGGCCTCCACATAATTTTTAACAGGTCTCACCTCTTGGGCCTCCTCATAATTTTTAACAGGTCTCACCTCTTGGGCCTCCACATAATTTTTAAGAGGTCTCACCTCTTGGGCCTCCACATAATTTTTAACAGGTCTCACCTCTTGGGCCTCCACAAAATGTTTAAGAGGTCTCACCTCTTGGGCCTCCACAAAATGTTTAACAGGTCTCACCTCTTGGGCCTCCACAAAATGTTTAACAGGTCTCACCTCTTGGGCCTCCAAAAATGTTTAACAGGTCTCACCTCTTGGGCCTCCACATAATTTTTAACACGTCTCACCTCTTGGGCCTGCACAAAATGTTTAACAGGTCTCACCTATTGGGCCTCCACATAATTTTTAACAGGTCTCACCTCTTGGGCCTCCACATAATTTTTAACAGGTCTCACCTTTTGGGCCTCCACAAAAGGTTTAAGAGGTTAACAGTGGAAAGCAGCCAAAAGTGAAGTGCCATCTGTATGAAGTGCCATTTCCTCCTCCACCTCCTCCTCCTCCTCCTCCTTAACCGCCGTAGAATTGCTCCGTAAATAAGAAAAATTGTATATGTTTATGGCTCACCTCTTGGGCCTCCACAAAATGTTTAAGAGGTCTCACCTCTTGGGCCTCCTCATAATTTTTAACCGGTCTCACCTCTTGGGCCTCAACATAATTTTTAACCGGTCTCACCTCTTGGGCCTGCACAAAATGTTTAAGAGGTTTCAACCTCTTGGGCCCCCACAAAATGTTTAAGAGGTCTCACCTCTTGGGCCTCCTCATAATGTTTAAGAGGTCTCACCTCTTGGGCCTGCACAAAATGTTTAAGAGGTCTCACCTCTTGGGCCTCCACATACTTTTAAAGAGGTCTCACCTCTTGGGCCTCCACAAAATCTTTAAGAGGTCTCACCTCTTGGGCCTGCACAAAATCTTTAAGAGGTCTCACCTCTTGGGCCTGCACAAAATCTTTAAGAGGTCTCACCTCTTGGGCCTGCACAAAATCTTTAAGAGGTCTCACCTCTTGGGCCTGCACAAAATCTTTAAGAGGTCTCACCTCTTGGGCCTCCACAAAATCTTTAAGAGGTCTCACCTCTTGGGCCTCCATAAAATCTTTAAGAGGTCTCACCTCTTGGGCCTCCACATAATTTTAAAGAGGTCTCACCTCTTGGGCCTCCACAAAATCTTTAAGAGGTCTCACCTCTTGGGCCTCCATAAAATCTTTAAGAGGTCTCACCTCTTGGGCCTCCACAAAATCTTTGAGGTCTCACCTCTTGGGCCTCCACAAAATCTTTAAGAGGTCTCACCTCTTGGGCCTGCACAAAATCTTTAAGAGGTCTCACCTCTTGGGCCTGCACAAAATCTTTAAGAGGTCTCACCTCTTGGGCCTCCACAAAATCTTTAAGAGGTCTCACCTCTTGGGCCTCCATAAAATCTTTAAGAGGTCTCACCTCTTGGGCCTCCATAAAATCTTTAAGAGGTCTCACCTCTTGGGCCTCCACAAAATCTTTGAGGTCTCACCTCTTGGGCCTCCACAAAATCTTTAAGAGGTCTCACCTCTTGGGCCTGCACAAAATCTTTAAGAGGTCTCACCTCTTGGGCCTCCACAAAATCTTTAAGAGGTCTCACCTCTTGGGCCTCCATAAAATCTTCAAGAGGTCTCACCTCTTGGGCCTCCACAAAATCTTTAAGAGGTATCACCTCTTGGGCCTCCACAAAATTTTCCATGAGCCTCTGGCCAGCCCACGGCCTCTTCCTGCCTTTTGCGGTCCTACGCATCCCTCCACATCCCCACTGCTTTACCTGCTAGACATGACACTGGGCCAGGTCGGGTCACTGATATCTCTAGCGCCAACAATTTGGGCATTTTAAGGCTTCTGCATGTGTTTGAGTTGTTTTTACATTTTAAAGAAGACATGTCTGACCACATTTCACACACACACACAATGACAATTAGGGGTGGGGTCTATTTGCTTTCCCCCTTGCCTATGCCATCTGTGGTTGTCATAGGCAACGTGATTTTAAGGGGTGCAGAATTTCATCTTCTTTTTTGTCTAGTTTGGCTTGGGGTCCATGGCAATGTAGAGGAAAGAAGGTTTCCTTGTATGGTCTCACTTTACAGAGAGGTTATATTGTGTTTGGAGTGTATTGTTGAGAGGCTGTGATAGTGGCGTAATAGTGCGACTTGGGCGCGTTATATGCACCCAGACATGCTTCCCCTGCTGTCCCAGTTGCATTCCAGCAGTGTTGGCATCCTTTTCTGAGGTTTCAGGGTGGACTTGGTGACCTCCAAGTGGTCGAATTGAGATTTCCAAGTGGCGAGCATTTTTTCCCCATAGACTTTAATGGGATTCGATATTCGGTCGAATAGTCGAATTTCGCGGTCTATTCGAATCGAATTTCGAACTTTCGAATATTTCACTACTCGCTCATCTCTAGTCTCTAATGGAAGCCCTCATGTTGCCAACTTGAGTGGCGGTGATAAAAAAAACAAACAAAAGGCCACAGTGAAACAGACGCAGAGGAGGTGAAGGGAAAAGCCAAGGCAGATGAGGTGGCACAAAATTGGCTGCCAAATTGCCTAGGCAGACCCTGCCTTAGTGGCCACAGTCCCTGAAATAACTCCTTCTGTCTCTCTGAGAGTTCTTAAGACCTTACAGAACTAGGCGGGGAAGGAGAAAAGGGACCAGTGGGTGTAAAAAAGGGGGACTGCAAAGGAGGAAGGCCTAACACAGTTCCAAGGAAAACTCTGCCTTCTCCAGGTCCCTCTAACCCACGATGGCACAGGCAACCCATGGAGTGATCTACCAGTCAAAAACTGCTGTGTGATTTAGTACATAGCGCATGGTACGCCCAAGGGTTCAGCACTGTAGCAGCCAGATATATTCAAGGATGTATGATTTTTGCCTCGAACAAGGTGGTTAAGGTACCCCAGAAACACACACGTCCCTTGTATCCGTTCAATGCTTGCAGACTACATTCAGCTACCCAAGGTGGGTGTGTATAAGTATGTATTGGTGTGTGATTACTTGGCCAGAAGAATACCCGGTAGCTAAGGTCACAGCCTAGACCACAGCAAAGAAGATTATGGCCGAGACCATTCATAGTGACACAGGAGTTCACTTCACAGGTGAAGTGATGCAAGAGATGATCACATTTTTTGGTGTAGAACAAGCCTTAAGTGCTTCATACCATCCACAAAGCAGCGGTAGAATAGGAAAAAAATGAATTGGACACTAACGTTAAAGATTCAAAAAGCCATGGACAGAGTGCCTGCTGTTATCTCTCTCTTCAGTAAAGTATACCCTTAACCGTAAGACAGACCTTAGTCCCTGTGAGGTCCTTTTTGGGTCAGCCCCTAGGACAGGATTGTATTTACCACAGCAGCTCCAGATGCAACATGGTTGTCTGACAGATTATGTGATCAGTTTGCACAAGCATTTGACTAAAATACATTCTTGAGTTTTTGCCTCACTTCCAGATCCTGATAAGGTACCAGGAACCCACCTCTTGTGTCTGGAGATTGTGTGCTGCTAAAAAGACATGTTCGAAAAGTCCTTAAACCCTGGTTTGATGGTCCATTACAAGTGTTGTTGACCACAAGCACATCATTGAAGTTCAAAGGAAAGCCTAATTGGATCTACACCAGTCATTGCAAGAAAGTGTTGAGTCTGCAGACTGGAAAGGATGGTGTTTCTTGTTCCCCCTTGTGTGACTGTTGATCCTGACTCAAAGAATATGGATTCTAGATGAGATCGTAAAATAGGTTTCTGGGCCATGAAAAAGTGTAAAAGGAAGAACAAAGCTGTTTCAGCCGACACTTCCAGCCCACTGACCCATGGATGGTATTGCCCAAAGATTTTCAGTATTAATAGTTTTTTTTATGTTCATCAGTGATTGAAAAGTTGAAAACTGAAACCCAACTTAACAGCGCCCCTATATACTCTGTATTAGGGATAGGTAAGAATCTGACTTCCCATTGTATAAGTCCATTAAGAGGGAGCCTATCCAATAGGGATAGTTTGTCTCCAAAGTGGTGAAACAACCAGCAGGTACAATGGAACAAATTGTAGGACCCACTTAGATTAGGGACAGTATCCAGCCAATTGAAATAGATTCAAAGGGGGAGAGCCATTCTTCTCAAACCAGTGAAGAAATCCCTACCCCCGTCCTGCTTTCCCCATCCAGGTAGGATATCAAGATAAA
>ONZH01019974.1:0-58264 GCA_900303285.1 Rhinella marina | reverse complement strand
CCTGATGATGACCCTCCCTCTAAAAGAGGCCTGTTTCAAATTGAGGGACAGTTTGAGTCAGAGTGGACACCGGTGGTAGGGAGAGGGTTCAATCTCTGATACATGATGATGGCGTCTATCAATGTGCTCCTTGTTCTCTGTCTTTTTCTGATGGCGGATTTTCAGCTTAAAGTCGCATCAAGTAATGTCAATAGTATTAAAGTGCGGAGAACGAGGCACGCTGTGTATGAACATCTGAGGTATTTGGATGTGGACGTCTTCTTCCTGCAGGAGACTCATCTAAATACTCAGGGACTTGTACGTGAGGCAGAGAGAGAATGGCGGTCGGGTCCTTCCTTCTGGTCACTGGCTGTGGAGCATACGCCGGGGTCCCATACTGTTTAACACCAATGATGTCACCGTGCATTAGATAACGGAGGTGTCGATAGGAAGGTGTCTAGTCCTGGAGGTGACTATCCGAGGTAGGAGGCTCCGGCTCATAAACATCTATGGTCCACAGACAGTGACCGAAAGGGCTGATCTTTTTAATGCGGTGAAGCCGTTCCTGTTCACATCTCTTCCTGTCATCATGGCGGGGGATTTCAATGCCATTATGTCACCAAGTGACAGACCTACTGTCAGACCTCTCACCAGGGACTCAAAGGTCCTCAACAGAATGGTTCTCCAGGCTGGACTGTCCGATGTGTTTACAATGGGTGGCAGAATACCCAAATTTACCTATTCGTGTGCTGGCAGAATCAGTCCGGAAGATTTGGCTCTGGTGGTCCTTCTGAGCACATCAGTGAGAGGAGTGAGAAGGTGTCCCTTATTCTGACCACCTGGCCTTGTGTTTCTGCTGGGGGCCACTAAGCGTCCAGACATCGGGAGAGGGTTATGGAGGCTTAACTCTAGTCTGTTGGAGGTACCCTATATCCAGAGCTGCGTCCCTCTCTTCTTCAGAGTCAATAGAGAGAGTGGACTTTTAACAACATGGCCAACTGGTGGGAGGCGTCAAGGATGAGATCAGATCCCTCTTAAGGAGACTGTCATTTAAGAAGGGGAAGAGTAAGTACAGCCAGTATCTGAGACTGCGGAAAGAATTGGAAGTCACTGTATTCGGCAGATGGGAGGGACCAAACAAAAGATAACCGGCTGAAATCTGAGATGGTCAGTATCAGTACAGCGTACACCTCCCTGGTCTCGAACGGGATTATGGGACTTAGGGTCTCTGATCCCTTTGAGAACTGCCGGGAGCGTGTGGCCAACAAAGTGGTGACGGTCTCACTGACTCCAGGGTGTTTGCAGGAATCTCGGGAGGGTATCCTGGGGTGGTGAGATCTTACTACTGACTTGTTTCAGAAGGAGGTTTTTGGATAGGAGAAGATGACTCAATTCTGGAGGGCAACTCCAGGCCCTGATACTAATGATCTGGACTTTTCTCCTTTAACAGCAGAATTAACGGTGGAGGAGGTTAAAGTGGCCATTGATCAGTTACATCTGATGAAGGCACCAGGTCCAGACGGTATTACCGCAGAATTTTATAAGAAGTTCAGAGACCACTTAGCCCCAATCCTCGTGGACGTGTACAAAAATTGTCTAGAAAATCACCTGATGCCTCCGTCCATGAGGGTGTCCTCGTTAATTCTGCTGTCTAAAGGTAAGGAGCCTAGTGACATCAAGAACTGGAGGCCGATTGCCCTCTTGAATGTCGACAGAAGATTCTGGCAAAAATTCTGTTTACTAGGTTAGTCTGTTTGTCCCGAGCACTGTTGTCAGGCTGTCAGTTCGGCACAGTAAAAGGGCGGAACATCTCTGGAGCAGTCATCTCGATAAGGGAGATGTTTGAGAGATGTAAAGCTCTGAGGTGTGGGAGATATGTTGTAGGTCTGGACCAGGCTAAAGCCTTCGACAGAGTAGACCACGAGTATCTATGGGCCACTTTGTCAAAGTACGGTATTCCGGGAGAATTTATTGATTGGCTGAAGACCTTGTATAGAGAGGCTGAGAGCTTTCCTCTGGTCAATGGTTGGCAGGGGGACACATTCAGGGTAGAGGCGGGGGTGAGACAAGGTTGCCCGCTGAGTCCCCTCCTGTATGTGTTTGCCTTAGACCCGTTCTTGAGGTCACTGCAGGAGTGTGATTTTCGGGGGGTGCCGGTCCCCCACTGCTTGCCCCTGAGTGTTGTCGCCTATGCGGATGATGTGACTGTGGTGATATCTGAGCCTCGTGAGGTGGAGATGTTGTCTGCAGCCATCAGAAGTTACTCGGAGGCCTCAGGGTCTCTGGTCAACCTTGAGAAGAGTCAAGCTTTCTGGACTTTAAGTTCTGATCCAGACTTTGATCTGCCACAGTTTGTGAAGGCCTCCCCCCATATTAAGATCTTAGGGGTTAAATTCGGGAGGGATGATAACGCCAGGATAAATTGGGAAGAGAAATTGGAATCCGGAAATGCAAAGGTTCAGCGATGGAAGAACTGGAGGCTGACCTATAGAGAAAGGGTTAAAATGCTGAAGACTTACCTGGTCCCTGTCTTCTTGTATGTGTCTGTCATTTATCCTTTGCCAGAATCTTTCTCGGCTAGGCTCTTCAGCCTGTTCTTCCAGCTTCTTTGGGGGAACAGGTTGAACCTGATAAAGAGGGGTATAACGTACCTACAGAGGAGAGCGGGGGGGCTGGATATGATAAATCCAAGGGTGTTCTTTGACTCCATGTTTCTAAAAGTTAATTTTGGTTGCCTGGACTCAGAGAACAGCTCCCTGTGGGTGAACAGTGTCAGGACTGGGATATTGCCTTTTGCAGAATCTTGGGTGCGAGGCGGCAGTCTCAAGAGGGGTCGATTGACTCGTGGCTTCCTCCCCCAGTACCTGGAATATGCCCTGAAGTGTGTCAGGAAGTGGAGGATAGAGAAGTCATTCATAGGGAGTAAATCCAGGAAAGAACTATACATTAAGATATGCAATGACTTCTTCTGCTCTCCACTTGCTCTGACAGACTGTCCGACCACCATCATGCAGGAAAGTCTCAGGTTCCTCAATGCGGAAGCGACTCCCCTCTAAGCTGTTTGACATCGCCTGGTTGTCTCTACATGGGAGGCTTTTTGTTAGGGGAAATTTAAAATACTTGTCGGTGTCAGACAGAATGTGTCCCCTGGGATGTCAGCAGGAGGAGACCATGCAGCACTTCATAACCGAGTGCTGGGGAGGACGGCAGATATGGAGGGAAGTGTCCAACATCTTAAAGATCCCGAGGTTACTGTCCCTGAAATATCTAGATATTATTTATGGCGTCCCACCTGCTAATAATTCTGTTGACAAGGGTACAATGTATCTAATAATAACAGTCATTAAATATTACCACTGGCATACAAGAACCCGGGTGTCCCTACACAGTGAGGCCTTCCATCATACCACCGCAGTCACCCACATACTGTCCGAGCTCAGGTGGATAAAATCATTAGAGATTAAGAGGGACCAGAAAAACAAAAAGTTATGGTTAAATGTATGTCTGGATTGAAAGGTATTTATTTTTTCTCCTCCTTCCTCAGCAGATGTGGACTTTTTCTTTTTAAAGTTACAACTTACATTATATAGTTTATAGTTTGTACTGAAGTGATACATGTATTGTACAATGCTGTGATTTCTGTTTTGATTTGATGGAAAAATTGTATTTCATTGTATTTGCTTTGTTTTTTACAATAAAAATTGCCTCCTATGTACATGAATATAACTATTATAATACTGCTCCTATGTACAAGAATATAACTACTATAAACTTCCTATACATGAATAATTAATACTTGCTCCTATGTACAAGAATATAACTACTATAATACTGCTCCTATGTACAAGAATATAACTACTATAATACTGCTCCTATGTACAAGAATATAACTACTATAATACTGCTCCTATGTACAAGAATATAACTACTATAATACTGCCTCCTATGTACAAGAATATAACTACTATAATACTGCTCCTATGTATAAGAATATAACTACTATAATACTGCTCCTATGTACAAGAATATATAACTACTATATACTGCTCCTATGTACAAAGAATATAAACTACTATAATACTGCTCCTATGTACAAGAATATAACTACTATAATACTGCCTCCTATGTACAAGAATATAACTTACTATAATACTGCCTCCTATGTACAAGAATATAACTACTATAATACTGCCTCCTATGTACAAGAATATAACTACTATAATACTGCTCCTATGTACAAGAATATAACTACTATAATACTGCTCCTATGTACAAGAATATAACTACTATAATACTGCTCCTATGTACAAGAATATAACTACTATAATACTGCCTCCTATGTATAAGAATATAAATACTATAATACTGCTCCTATGTATAAGAATATAACTACTATAATACTGCTCCTATGTACAAGAATATAAATACTATAATACTGCTCCTATGTACAATAATATAACTACGATAATACTGCTCCTATGTACAAGAATATAACTACCATAATACTGCTCCTATGTACAAGAATATAACTACTATAATACTGCCTCCTATGTACAAGAATATAACTACTATAATACTGCTCTATGTACAAGAATATAACTTACTATAATACTGCTCCTATGTACAAGAATATAACTACTATAATACTGCTCCTATGTACAAGATTATAACTACTATAATACTGCCTCCTATGTACAAGAATATAACTACTATAATACTGCTCCTATGTACAAGAATATAACTACTTTAATACTGCTCCTATGTACAAGAATATAACTACTATAATACTGTCCTATGTACAAGAATATAACTACTATAATACTGCTCCTATGTTACAAGAATATAACTACTATAGTACTGCTCCTATGTACAAGAATATAACTACTTATACTGCCTCTATGTACAAGAATATAACTTATAATACTGCCTCCTATGTACAAGAATATAACTACTATAATACTGCTCCTATGTACAAGAATAAACTACTATAATACTGCTCCTATGTACAAGAAAATATAACTACCTATAATACTGCTTCCTATGTATAAGAATATAACTACTATAATACTGCTCCTATGTACAAGAATATAACTACTATAATACTGCTCCTATGTACAAGAATATAAACTATAATACTATGTATATTACTATAATACTGCTCCTATGTATAAGAATATAACTACTATAATACTGCTCCTATGTAAGAATATAACTACTTATAATACTGTCCTATGTACAAGAATATAAACTACTATAATACTGCTCCTATGTACAAAATATAACTACTATAATACTGCTCCTATGTACAAGAATATAACTACTTATAATACTGCTCCTATGTACAAGAATATAACTACTATAATACTGCCTCCTATGTACAAGAGATATAACTACTATAATACTGCTCCTATGTACAAGAATATAACTACTATAATACTGCTCCTATGTACAAGAATATAACTACTATAATACTGCTCCTATGTACAGAATATAACTACTATAATACTGCCTCCTATGTACAAGAATATAACTACTATAATACTGCTCCTATGTACAAGAATATAACTACTTAATACTGCTCCTATGTACAAGAATATAACTACTATAATACTGCTCCTATGTACAAGAATATAACTACTATAATACTGCTCCTATGTACAAGAATATAACTACTATAATACTGCCTCCTATGTACAAGAATATAACTACTATAATACTGCTCCTATGTACAAGAATATAACTACTATAATACTGCTCCTATGTACAAGAATATAACTACTATAATACTGCTCCTATGTACAAGAATATAACTACTATAATACTGCTCCTATGTACAAGAATATAACTACTATAATACTGCTCCTATGTACAAGAATATAACTACTATAATACTGCTCCTATGTTCAAGAATATAACTACTATAATACTGCTCCTATGTACAAGAATATAACTACTATAATACTGCTCCTATGTACAAGAATATAACTACTATAATACTGCTCCTACTGTATGTACAAGAATATAACTACTATAATACTGCTCCTATGTACAAGAATATAACTACTATAATACTGCCTCCTATGTACAAGAATATAAGTACTATAATACTGCTCCTATGTACAAGAATATAACTACTAAGATACTGCTCCTATGTACAAGATATAACTACTATAATACTGCTCCTACTGTATGTACAAGAATATAACTACTATAATACTGCTCCTATGTACAGGATATAACTACTATAATACTGCTCCTATGTACAAGAATATAACTACAATAATACTGCTCCTATGTACAAGATATAACTACTATAATACTGCTCCTATGTATAAGGAATATTAACTACTATAATACTGCTCCTATGTACAAGAATATAACTACTATAATACTGCCTCCTATGTACAAGAATATAAGTACTATAATACTGCTCCTATGTACAAGAATATAACTACTATAATACTGCTCCTATGTACAAGAATATAACTACTATAGTACTGCTCCTATGTACAAGAATATAACTACTATAATACTGCCTCCTATGTAAGAATATAACTATATAATACTGCTCTATGTACAAGATAAACTACTATAATACTGCTCCTATGTACAAGATATACTATAATACTGCTCCTATGTACAAGAATATAACTACTATAATACTGCCTCCTATGTACAAGAATATAACTACTATAATACTGCTCCTATGTACAAGAAATAACTTATAATACTGCTCCTATGTACAAGAATATAACTACTATATACTGCCTCCTATGTACAAGAATATAACTACTATAATACTGCTCCTATGTACAAGAATATAACTACTATAATACTGCTCCTATGTACAAGAATATATGTACAAGAATATACTATAATACTGCTCCTATGTACTACAAAATATACTACTATAATACTGCTCCTATGTACAAGATATAACTACTATAATACTGCTCCCTATGTAAAGAATATAAACTACTATAATACTGCTCCTATGTACAAGAATATAACTACTATAACTACTACTGCTCCTATGTACAAGAATATAACTACTATATATATACTGCCTCCTATGTACAAGAATATAACTACTATAATACTGCTCCTATGTACAAGAATATAACTACTATAATACTGCCTCCTATGTACAAGAATATAATATACTATAATACTGCTCCTATGTATAAGATATAACTACTATAATACTGCCTCCTATGTACAAGAATATAACTACTATAATACTGCTCCTATGTACAAGAATATAAATACTATAATACTGCTCCTATGTACAAGATATAACTACTATAATACTGCTCCTATGTACAAGAATATAACTACTATAATACTGCTTCTATGTACAAGAATATAACTACTATAATACTGCCTCCTATGTACAAGAATATACCTACTATAATACTGCTCCTATGTACAAGAATATAACTACTATAATACTGCTCCTATGTACAAGAATATAACTACTATAATACTGCTCCTATGTACAAGAATATAACTACTATAATACTGCTCCTATGTACAATGAATATAAACTACTATAATACTGCTCCTATGTACAGAATATAACTACTATAATATGCTCCTATGTACAGATATAACTACTATAATACTGGCCTCCTATGTACAAGAATATAACTACTATAATTACTGCTCCTATGTACAAGAATATAACTACTATATACTGCTCCCTATGTACAAGAAATATAACTACTATAATACTGCCTCCTATGTACAAGAATATAACTACTATATACTGCTCCTATGTACAAGAATATAACTACTATATACTCTCCTATGTACAAGATATAACTACTATAATACTGCTCCTATGTACAAGAATATAACTACTATAATACTGCTCCTATGTACAAGAATATAACTACTATAATACTGCTCCTATGTACAAGAATATAACTACTATAATACTGCTCCTATGTACAAGAATATAACTACTATAATACTGCTCCTATGTACAAGAATATAACTACTATAATACTGCTCCTATGTACAAGAATATAACTACTATAATACTGCTCCTATGTACAAGAATATAAACTAACTGATAATTAATACTGCTCCTATGTACAAAGAATATAACTACTATAGATACTGCTCCTATGTACAAGAATATAAACTACTATAATACTGCCTCCTATGTACAAGGAATATAACTACTATAATACTGCCTCCTATGTACAAGATATAACTACTATAATACTGCTCCTATGTACAAGAATATAACTACTATAATACTGCTCATGTCAGAATATAACACTATACATCTGCCTATGTACAAGAATATAACTACTATAATACTGCTCCTATGTACAAGAATATAACTACTATAATACTGCCCTATGTACAGAATATAACTACTATAATACTGCCTCCTATGTACAAGAATATAACTACTAATATACTGCTCCTATGTACAAGAATATAACTACTATAATACTGCTCCTATGTACAAGAATATAACTACTATAATACTGCTCCTATGTACAAGAATATAACTACTATAATACTGCCTCCTATGTACAAGAATATAACTACTATAATACTGCTCCTATGTACAAGAATATAACTACTATAATACTGCTCCTATGTACAAGAATATATACTACTATAATACTGCTCCTATGTACAAGAATAAACTACTATAATACTGCCTCCTATGTACAAGAATATAACTACTATAATACTGCTCCTATGTACAAGAATATAACTACTATACTAATAATACTGCTCCTATGTACAAGAAATATAAACTACTATAATACTGCTCCTATGTACAAGTACTCCGTATAATATAACTACTATAATACTGCTCCTATGTACAAGAATATAACTACTATATATACTGCTCCTATGTACAAGAATATAACTACTATAATACTGCTCCTATGTACAAGAATATAACTACTATAATACTGCCTCCTATGTACAAAGAATATAACTACTATAATACTGCTCCTATGTACAAGAATATAACTACTAACTGCTCCTATGTACAAGAATATAACTACTATAATACTGCCTCCTATGTACAAGAATATAACTACTATAATACTGCTCCTATGTACAAGAATATAACTACTATAATACTGCCTCCTATGTACAAAGAATTATAACTACTATAATACTGCTCCTATGTACAAGAATATAACTACTATAATTACTGCTCCTATGTACAAGAATATAACTACTATAATACTGCTCCTATGTACAAGAATATAACTACTATAATACTGCTCCTATGTACAAGAATATAACTACTATAATACTGCCTCCTATGTACAAGAATATAACTACTATAATACTGCTCCTATGTACAAGATAGAACTACTATAATACTGCCTCCTATGTACAAGAATATAACTACTATAATACTGCTCCTATGTACAAGAATATAACTACTATAATACTGCCTCCTATGTACAAGAATATAACTACTATAATACTGCTCCTATGTACAAGAATATAACTACTATAATACTGCTCCTATGTACAAGAATTATAACTACTATATACTGCTCCTATGTACAAGAATATAACTACTATAATACTGCTCCTATGTACAAGAATAACACATAATACTGCTCCTATGTACAAGAATATAACTACTATAATACTGCTCCTATGTACAAGATATAACTACTATAATACTGCTCCTATGTACAAGAAATAACTATATAATACTGCTCCTATGTATAGAATATAACTACTATTAATACTGCTCCTATGTACAAGAATATAAACTACTATAATACTGCCTCCTGTACAAGCATATAACTACTATAATACTGCCTCCTATGTACAAGAATATAACTACTATAATACTGCTGCTATGTACAAGAATATAACTACTATAATACTGCCTCCTATGTACAAGAATATAACTACTATAATACTGCTCCTATGTACAAGAATATAACTACTATAATACTTCCTCCTTTGTACAAGAATATAACTACTATAATACTGCTCCTATGTACAAGAATATAACTACTATAATATTCCTCCTATGTACAAGAATATAACTACTATAATACTGCTCCTATATACAAGAATATAACTACTATAATACTGCTCCTATGTACAACTATTTGAAGAATGAGTGTCCGTCAGTTCTTCAACTTGCGGTTACCATATTGGGTTGAATGTTGGGAGGGGGGGTCATGTACGGTGTCTGCTATGAATGGCGCGGTTGTATTTCGGTACATTACATTATTACATCAGTTATTGATATTACACACTTTATATGTGTCACACGTTCTCAGAGCTGGAGGCGACTGAAGAACAATGGCTGTTGTCACCGGCGCAGCGTCTCTATGAACCATTGCTTCCAGAGACGTCTCTGTTTTCCCATGGGAAAGATATAGGGACATGAAGAGAACCTGTCAGTAGGTTGGGGGCCACTAAGCCACCGTCATGTTATTATGTATTTGGGTTCAGGTTTCTAAAGATGTCACGGTCACAACTGGCCATTTTGGAATTTTGTAGTAAGAGAATCTGATCCTGGGATTGGTCTGGCAGCATTTGTGCTGTCCTTCATCTGCACAATGTGAATACTTTAATGGGGCTGAGCTGGAATACCAAGCATGGCTGCTGTACAATGGAGGGCGCTGTGCTTGGTAACCTGTGAGGAGGCCACTGAGCTCACCACAGAGATGTAACCTCCTCAAACAGCTGATCGGTAGGAGTCCTGGTTGTCAGACCCCCACCGATCAGATACTGATGGCCTAGCCCCCACATATTGCACCTGCTGAGTCCAAACACTCAGAAAACCCCTTAAGCCTCTGGATTCATCTCTGGTAATAGAACGTCCCTTATTACATGATGCAGATAAGGAGGGTTGTGACAGAGACGTCCTCGCTGTGTAAGGACATGAGTACAGTGACAAACATCTGTAACGTACTTTTCTCAGAGGGGCTCAAAGCAAAATTGCCAATAGTCATTGCCTGCTGCGCCCCCATGTACTGTGCCTGCTGCACCCCCATGTACTGTGCCTGCTGCACCTCCATGTACTGTGCCTGCTGCACCCCCATGTACTGTGCCTGATGTAATGTGCCTGCTGCACCTCCATGTACTGCTGCCTGCTGCACCCCCATGGTACTGTGCCTGCTGCACCCCCATGTACTGTGCCTGATGTAATGTGCCTGCTGCGCCCCCATGTACTGTGCCTGCTGCACCTCCATGTACTGTGCCTGCTGCACCCCCATGTACTGTGCCTGCTGCACCCCCATGTACTGTGCCTGCTGCACCTCCATGTACTGTGCCTGCTGCACCCCCATGTACTGTGCCTGCTGCACCCCCATGTACTGTGCCTGCTGCACCTCCATGTACTGTGCCGGCTGCACCCCCATGTACTTTGCCTGCTGCACCTCCATGTACTGTGCCTGCTGCACCTCCATGTACTGTGCCTGCTGCACCTCCATGTACTGTGCCTGCTGCACCCCCATGTACTGTGCCTTCTGCACCCCATGTACTGTGCCTGCTGTGCCTCAATGTACTCTGCCTGCTGTGCCTCATGTACTTGCTGCTGCACCCCATGACTGTGCCTGCTGCACCCCATGTACTGTGCCTGCTGTGCCTCATGTACTCTGCTGCTGTGCCTCATGTACTCTGCCTGCTGTGCCTCATGTACTGTGCCTGCTGCACCCCCATGTACTGTGCCTGCTGCACCCCATGTACTGTGCCTGCTGTGGCCTCATGGTACTCTGCCTGCTGTGCCTCATGTACTGTGCCTGCTGCACCCCCATGTACTTGTGCCTGCTGGTTTCCCCATGTACTGTGCCTGCTATGCCTCATGTACTCTGCCTGCTGTGCCTGATGTACTGTGCCTGCTGCACCCCCATGTACTGTGCCTGCTGCTGTTCCCCATGTACTGTGCCTGCTGCACCCCCATGTACTGTGCCTGCTGCTGTTCCCCATGTACTGTGCCTTCTTCTGTCTCCATCGTTGTTCCAGAACCATTCTCCTAGTGACAACCAATATGGCTTCCTCCCTGACTTCCATACTGGTTATTATCAAGCTCTCCCAGACTCCTGAACGGCACACATTCCAGTCTATGCCATGTCCTCACATCACTGCGTTACGAAGGCCATTCCCTGTGCCGCCCGTTCACCCACCTTTCTGTATCTTTGTCCCATCTTGTGTCGCTGCTAAAAACAGGAAGATGTCTGCAGGGGGAAGATCCTGCAGCTCGGAGGAGACTCGTGTAAAGGGTTATAGGGCAGCCTGGTTCCTCCTAGATTTATTTGTGGTTAAAATTCAGATTCCATATCATGCTTAAAGGGGAACTCCACCCATCATGAATCATGCTTCCTATATCCTATACCAATGGTGCCTTTTTCATGTTGAATTTGGTCACGTATGAGTTCTGCTCAATGCCAGGCAGCTGCTTTCCTGTAGTCTTTACTCTGAAAGCCCCCTGACCACCCAGGTGCAGGCATTGAGCTCAACACATATACCGTAAGTATTGCCTTATACAGAAATTATCTGGGGAGTCAAACAAATCAGGGATTGTGCACAGGGCACTTGCAAATTTGATGAAGCGGATCACTGCAGGCGGTGACAGCATATGTGTGAGATTACTGAGGTTGCGCAAGACGTGTGGCAATGTTAATCTGATCCGTTAAAGGGTTGTCCTATCAGCTACAACGAGAACGAAGAGGGGAAATGAATGGAGGGCGCATTCATTTCAATGTGGCGCTGGCTCGGCTATTTCTGTCTGAAATGAATGGGAGCAAGGGCCGCTCATGCGTGGTGCTTCCCATTCACTTCTATGGGAGCAGCGCTTGGTGGTGGATGGACCCTTAGGAAATCCGGGGTCCTCCAGCCACAGCTCTCACCGCTTCCTTCTCCTTGTAGGTGCGGGTCCTAGCAATATGCCCCCATTGTCTATGATGGGAATACCCCTTTAACCCCCTAACTGTTTTGCCAGACTGGAGCTCTAGCAGCTAACTGGAGGGGGGAGGGCGGCTTTAGATGCTGCTACCTCCTGAATGGTAGCAGCTAGACACATGCAACTGGTCTTGTTTGAAAGCAGACATTCCAAGCTTTAAGACAATTCCAGCAATAGGTTCAGGACAGAGAAAGATATCACTGATAGAAATCGGGATGCTGTGAATGCAGCTGAAAATGAAAGTAAAAACAGGTTTTACTAGAGATTATTCCCGACTTGATTTTTAACAGTGATTTCTCCTCTGTTTCTGTCATTTTGGTATGAAAGCCTGGACTCTCAGCTTTCATATAAGACCAGTTGAATGTTTCTAACTGCTACCATTGAGGAGATATCACCATCTAAAGCAGCCCTCCCCCTCCAGATACCTATACTCTGCAGCTCCTTCTCCCCTCTCACAGCACGCAGTCTCACAGCCACAGAGAAAGAAAGAAGCTGCAGCTGCATCTCCCCCCTCTCCCTATCTACTACTTACTGTGTTCCCACAGACTGATTTTATAATGAAGAGGTTTCTGAACATTTACAGGCAGGGAAGGGGGAACTACAGGGGACTGGAGGACCCCTGGTGACATATATTACATCTTATATATTACAATCCCCTAGTAGATCATGTATGTAAGTCATACAAGGGTCTGATATTAGGGGCTTTCAGGGGGTATCATAGTAACCATAAGGGAAGAGGATGGATGACTCTACAGGGCAGCAGAGAGTAGGGTTGGGCGATATCAAAAATATTCCCACGATAACGATATCATGAAATTTATCGTGATAACGATATATATCGCGATAAATACTCATTTAGAAGAAAAACTTGTACTGTACTTATACTGTATGGGGCAGCAACGAGGAGACGTTATACTGTACGGGGGCAGCCACAAGGAGACGTTATACTGTATGGGGGCCACAAGGAGACGTATACTGTATGGGGGCATCCACAAGGAGACGTTATACTGTATGGGGGCAGCCACAAGGAGACATTATACTGTATGGGGGCAGCCACAAGGAGACATTATACTGTATGGGGGCAGCCACAAGGAGACGTTATACTGTATGGGGGCAGCCACAAGGAGACATTATACTGTTACACTGTATGCCACAAGGAGACGTTATACTGTATGGGGGCAGCCACAAGGAGACATTATACTGTATGGGGGCAGCCACAAGGAGACATTATATACTGTATGGGGGCAGCCACAAGGAGATTATACTGTATGGGGCAGCCACAAGGAGACGTTATACTGTATGGGGGCAGCCACAAGGAGACATTATACTGTATGGGGGCAGCCACAAGGAGACGTTATACTGTATGGGGGCAGCCACAAGGAGACGTTATACTGTATGGGGGCAGCCACAGCTAGACGGAGACGTTATACTGTATGGGGCAGCCACAAGGAGACGTTATACTGTATGGGGGGCAGCCACAAGGAGACATTATACTGTATGGGGCAGCCACAAGGAGACTTATACTGTATGGGGGCAGCCACAAGGAGACGTTATACTGTATGGGGGCAGCCACAAGGAGACGTTATACTGTATGGGGGCAGCCACAAGGAGACTTTATACTGTATGGGGGCAGCCACAAGGAGACATTATACTGTATGGGGGCAGCACAAGGAGACGTTATACTGTATGGGGGCAGCCACAAGGAGATGTTATACTGTATGGGGGCAGCTACAAGGAGACGTTATACTGTATGGGGGCAGCCACAAGGAGACGTTATACTGTATGGGGGCAGCCACAAGGAGACATTATACTGTAATGGGGGCAGCCACAAGGAGACATTATACTGTATGGGGGCAGCAAGGAGACGTTATACTGTACAGGGAGACGTTATACTGTATGGGGCAGCCACAAGGAGACTTATACTGTATGGGGGAGCCACAAGGAGACGTTATACTGTATGGGGGCAGCCACAAGGAAGACATTATACTGTATGGGGGCAGCCACAAGGAGACATTATACTGTATGGGGGCCACAGAGTTATACTGTATGGGGCAGCCACAAGGAGATTATACTGTATGGGGCAGCCACAAGGAGTTACTGTATGGGGCAGCAAGGAGCGCTATGGGGCAAGGAGACGTTATACTGTATGGGGGCAGCCACAAGGAGACGTTATACTGTATGGGGGAAGCACAAGGAACATTATACTGTATGGGGCAAGGAGACTTATACTGTATGGGGAAGCTACAAGGAGACATTATACTGTATGGGGGAAGCTACAAGGAGACATTATACTGTATGGGGGCAGCCACAAGGAGACGTTATACTGTATGGGGGAAGCTACAAGGAGACATTATACTGTATGGGGGGAGCTACAAGGAGACGTTTATACTGTATGGGGGCAGCACAAGGAGACGTTATACTGTATGGGGGCAGCCACAAGGAGACATTATACTGTATGGGGGCAGCCACAAGGAGACGTTATACTGTATGGGGGCACTGTTATACTGTATGGGGCAGCCTACAAGGAGACGTTATACTGTATGGGGGAAGCTACAAGGAGACATTATACTGTATGGGGGCAGCTACAAGGAGACGTTATACTGTATGGGGCATACAAGGAGTATACTGATGGGGCAGCCACAAGAGACGTTATACTGTATGGGGGAAGCTACAAGGAGACATTATACTGTATGGGGGCAGCTACAAGGAGACGTTATACTGTATGGGGGCAGCTACAAGGAGACTTATACTGTATGGGGGAAGCTACAAAGGAGACATTATACTGTATGGGGGCAGCCACAAGGAGACGTTATACTGTATGGGGGCAGCTACAAGGAGACGTTATACTGTATGGGGAAGCTACAAGGAGACATTATACTGTATGGGGGCAGCCACAAGGAGACGTTATACTGTATGGGGCAGACAAGGAAGACGTTATACTGTATGGGGAAGCTACAAGGAGACATTATACTGTATGGGGGCAGCCACAAGGAGACGTTATACTGTATGGGGGCAGCTACAGGAGCGAGTACAAGGAACGTTATACTGTATGGGGGCAGCCACAAGGAGACGTTATACTGTATGGGGCAGCACAAGGAGACGTTATACTGTATGGGGGCAGCTACAAGGAGACGTTATACTGTATGGCAGGGGGCAGCCACAAGGAGACGTTATACTGTATGGGGGCAGCTACAAGGAGACGTTATACTGTATGGGGGAAGCTACAAGGAGACATTATACTGTATGGGGAGCCACAAGGAGACGTTATACTGTATGGGGGCAGCTACAAGGAGACGTTATACTGTATGGGGGAAGCTACAAGGAGACATTATACTGTATGGGGGCAGCTACAAGGAGACGTTATACTTACTGATGGGCAAGCACAGGAGACGTTATACTGTATGGGGGAAGCTACAAGGAGACGTTAACTGTATGGGGAAGCTACAAGGAGACATTATACTGTATGGGGGCAGCCACAAGGAGACATTATACTGTATGGGGGCAGCCTACAAGGAGACGTTATACTGTATGGGGGCAGCTACAAGGGAACGTTATACTGTATGGGGAGCCAGGAGACATTATACTGTATGGGGCAGCCACAAGGAGACGTTATACTGTATGGGGGGGGATACTGTATGGGGGCAGCTACAAGGAGACGTTATATTGTATGGGGGAAGCTACAAGGAGACATATACTGTATGGGGGCAGCTACAAGGAGACGTTATACTGTATGGGGGCAGCTACAAGGGGTTATACTGTATGGGGGAAGCTACAAGGAGACATTATACTGTATGGGGGAAGCTACAAGGAGACATTATACTGTATGGGGGCAGCTACAAGGAGATGTTATACTGTATGGGGGCAGCCACAAGGAGACGTTATACTGTATGGGGGCAGCCACAAGGAGATGTTATACTGAATGGGGGCAGCTACAAGGAGACGTTATACTGTATGGGGAAGCTACAAGGAGACATTATACTGTATGGGGGCAGCCACAAGGAGATGTTATACTGTATGGGGGCAGCTACAAGGAGACATTATACTGTATGGGGGCAGCCACAAGGAGATGTTATACTGTATGGGGGCAGCTACAAGGAGACGTTATACTGTATGGGGCAGCCACAAGGAGACATTATACTGTATGGGGGCAGCTACAAGGAGACATTATACTGTATGGGGGCAGCCACAAGGAGATGTTATACTGTATGGGGGCCGCTACAAGGAGACGTTATACTGTATGGGGGAAGCTACAAGGAGACATTATACTGTATGGGTGCCACAAGGAGACGTTATACTGTATAGGGGCAGCCACAAGGAGATGTTATACTGTATAGGGGCAGCCACAAGGAGATGTTATACTGTACGGGGGCCAGAAGGTGACATTATATGTATGGGGTTAATGGGGCCAGATGGAGACGTTATGGGCTTGGGCAGCTAGGAGACATTAAACGTTTATACTGTATGGCACTATGGGACACTGTCCACCAGGGCAGCTGCCACAAGGAGACATTACAGTATGGGGGAAGCAGCCACAAGGAGACATTACAGTATGGGGGAAGCAGCCACAAGGAGACATTACAGTATGGGGGAAGCAGCCACAAGGAGACATTACAGTATGGGGGAAGCAGCCACAAGGAGACATTACAGTATGGGGGTAACAGCCACAAGGTGTCCCCCCCCCCCATGTCTATGACCACCTGCCATACAGTAATTCCTTCTTCATGGGTTTAGGGAGGGACTCATGATGGATCATTCCCTGCCTGCTGGCTGCTATTTGTGCGGTGCAGGCGCAGCTAGCAGGAAGGACTGAGTAGGACAAGGCCGTGCCACAGTAGAAAAAGACATACAATTGGGGTCATATAGTCAGCGAAATTACACCTTTAATCGGGGCCGGCAGCTATAGGGTCTCTCTTGCTCCACAGGCGTAGTTAAATTTGTGGGAGTCGGAGTGGGACTTTCCCGCCACTCGCTCATGTCCTGCGCTGCTCAGCCACAGCAGCCTTGCCGGGTCGGCATCTGATTCCAACATCAGACGTCGGTGGGCGGAGACTGCATTATGGGAGCCAGCGAGGAGGAGCCTGGGCGGCCACTGCGGGCTACAGCTGGTATGTAATAATGTAGGTGCGGGCGGCCGTGGACTTAGATTTTGAAGCAGTCAGTGCACCTGACAGCTTCAATGACATCACAAAATACCGCGGTTATTAGGAAACAGCGATATCGCCATATCGGTTTCTTAATACCGCGGTATACCGCCCACACCGGTTTATCGCCCAACCCTAGCAGAGAGTCACACCAATTATTTTGCTATTCACGTTCCTTGAATTGAATTCCCCTCCAGTCATTGACAACTTATGCCCCCCCCTTGTCAACAGAGGTTGTCAGCGTCGTCAGCCCCTCTCATGACTCACTGAATATCATCCAGTATCTCAGTTTCCTTTGTAAACTTAGCTTCCTGTAAACTTTTCTTTGCTGTCCGATTTATTTCCTGTTATTTTTTTATAGTGGCGTCCTATTCTGCGGCGCAGTACACAGACCGAGGGGTGGAGGGTAGAGAACGGTCTCCAGAATATATCAGAGTGGGGTCTGGGGTCTGATGCTGCAGATGGTCTGAGGAGACCATGGGGCAGAGCTTTTTCCTCCTGGAAACAATGGAGCGTTCCACCATCCTGACAGAGATAAGAAAATCCCTAAGAGTTTTACATCCGAGGCAGCACCTGCCGCTTCCTGCAGGAACAACCACTGGATCTATGGAGTGGAACGTCCCGTAAATCCCAGGAAGACACGTTCCTCTTGTGGTGGTGGCATCAACAAAGCTTCTCCATGAACCATTTTCAAGATCTCTGTTTGCTTTCAGCAAAGTAATGTGTATTTAAACTTATGTATATGTCTGTATCAGCCTCACATCTAGAGGTTGGTGGCTGACTGTAGATTCAATATATAGGTGATTATGCTTAATATTTGACTACCTGTACCATTGAGGGGTTCGATGATGTGAGGGGGGCCATTCTTGTTATACCTTCTCTGTACTCCCTATCCATGGCGACTATTTTAATTATGTATTTATGTATCAATAAAAGGTATTTTTGAGCTATTTGGACTTACTATTGCTCTTTGTAGGTTATATATATTTCTGAGTCTTGCTCATTGTTAGGGGGTTAACCATTTTATGGTTATATTGTTTGGTGTGTGGTTCCAATGTGTAATCTATTTTTGTTTGCTTTCAGCATTGTCTAAACTGATACATTGTAACAAACTAGCAGAGAGGTTTGTGCAGGGGCTGCTGCTGTGTTTAGCTCACAGAGCATTGTCTAGACTGATACATTGTATCCACTACTCTCTGCATGTAAATATGTGTTCACATTCACTGACAACAAGCACATATCTTCACAATGGTGAGGAACGAACATGAACGCTATTAGTGAGTTGTAAAGTTTTCTTTTATAGAGAGATTTACTGGAAAACTCTTTTAATTTGGGAGATCCATGGGTTTCGGAGATGTAAGGAGCTCCTGATGCTGGAAGATGAGAAGAGCAAAGAGAGACTTCAGGAGCTAGGAGAGGTGAGGAGCTAGAAGATGAGAAGAGCAAAGAAATGCTTCAGGAGCTAGGAGAGGTGAGGAGCCAGAAGATGAGAAGAGCAAAGAGAGGCTTCCGGAGCTAGGAGAGGTGAGGAGCTAGAAGATGAGAAGAGCAAAGAGAGGCTTCAGAGAGCAAGGAGAGGTGAGGAGCTAGAAGATGTGAAGAGCAAAGAGAGGCTTCAGGAGCTAGAGAGAGGTGAGGAGCTAGAAGAATGAGAAGAGCAAAGAGAGGCTTCAGGAGCTAGGAGAGGTGAGGAGCTAGAAGATGAGAAGAGCAAAGAGAGGCTTCAGGAGCTAGGAGAGGTGAGGAGCTAGAAGATGAGAGGAGCAAAAGAGAGGCTTCAGAGCAAGGAGAGAGGTGAGGAGCTAGAAGATGAGAAGAGCAAAGAGAGGCTTCAGGAGCTAGGAGAGGTGAGGAGCTAGAAGATGAGAAGAGCAAAGAGAGGCTTCAGGAGCTAGGAGAGGTGAGGAGCTAGAAGATGAGAAGAGCAAAGAGAGGCTTCAGGAGCTAGGGAGTGAGGAGCTAGAAGATGAAGAAAGAGCAAAGAGAGGCTTCAGGAGCTAGGAGAGGTGAGGAGCTAGAAGATGAGAGGAGCAAAGAAATGCATTCAGGAGCTAGGAGAGGTGAGGAAGCTAGAAGATGAGAATAGCAAAGAGAGGCTTCAGGAGCTAGGAGAGGTGAGGAGCTAGAAGATGAGAAGAGCAAAGAAAGGCGTGAGGAGCTAGAAGATTAGAGGAGCAAAGAAAGGCTTCGGGAGCTAGGAGAGGTGAGGAGCTAGAAGGTGAGTAGAGCAAAGAGAGGCTTCAGGAGCTAGAAGAGGTGAGGAGCTAGAAGATGAGAAGAGCAAAGAGAGGCTTCAGGAGCTAGGAGAGGTGAGGAGCTAGAAGATGAGAAGAGCAAAGAGAGGCTTCAGGAGCTAGGAGAGGTGAGGAGCTAGAAGATGAGAGGAGCAAAGAAATGCTTCAGGAGCTAGGAGAGGTGAGGAGCTAGAAGATGGAAGAGTAAAGAGAGGCTTCAGGAGCTAGGAGAGGTGAGGAGCTAGAAGAATGAGAAGAGCAAAGAGAGGCTTCAGGAGCTAGGAGAGGTGAGGAGCTAGAAGATGAGAAGAGCAAGAGAGCTTCAGGAGCTAGGAGAGGTGAGGAGCTAGAAGATGAGAAGAGCAAAGAGAGAGGCTTCAGGAGAGGCTAGGAGAGGTGAGGAGCTAGAAGATGAGAAGAGCAAAGAGAGGCTTCAGGAGCTAGGAGAGGTGAGGAGCTAGAAGATGAGAGGAGCAAAGAGAGGCTTCAGGAGCTAGGAGAGGTGAGAGAGCTAGAAGATGAGAGGAGCAAAGAGAGGCTTCAGGAGCTAGGAGAGGTGAGGAGCTAGAAGATGAGAGGAGCAAAGAAATGCTTCAGGAGCTAGGAGAGGTGAGGAGCTAGAAGATGAGAAGAGCAAAGAGAGGCTTCAGGAGCTAGGAGAGGTGAGGAGCTAGAAGATGAGAAGAGCAAAGAGAGGCGTGAGGAGCTAGAAGATTTAAGGAGCAAGAGAAAGGCTTCGGGAGCTAGGAGAGGTGAGGAGCTAGAAGTGAGTAGAGCAAAGAGAGGCTTCAGGAGCTAGAAGAGGTGAGGAGCTAGAAGATGAGAAGAGCAAGAGAGGCTTCAGGAGCTAGGAGAGGTGAGGAGCTAGAAGATGAGAAGAGCAAAGAGAGCTTCAGGAGCTAGGAGAGGTGAGGAGCTAGAAGATGAGAAGAGCAAAGAGAGGCTTCAGGAGCTAGGAGAGGTGAGGAGCTAGAAGATGAGAAGAGCAAAGAAATGATTCAGGAGCTAGGAGAGAGGTGAGGAGCTAGAAGCTGAGAAGAGCAAAGAGAGGCTTCAGGAGCTAGGATAGGTGAGGAGCTAGAAGATGAGAAGAGCAAAGAAAGGCTTCAGGAGCTAGGGAGAGGTGAGGAGCTAGAAGATGAGAAGAGCAAAAGAGGCTTCAGAGCTAGGAGAGGTGAGGAGCTAGAAGATGAGAAGAGCAAAGAGAGGCTCAGGAGCTAGGAGAGGTGAGGAGCTAGAAGATGAGAAGAGCAAAGAGAGGCTTCAGGAGCTAGGAGAGGTGAGGAGCTAGAAGATGAGAAGAGCAAAAGAGAGGCTTCGGAGAGCTAGGAGAGGTGAGGAGCTAGAAGGTGAGTAGAGCAAAGAGAGGCTTCAGGAGCTAGAAGAGTGAGAGCTAGAAGATAGAGAGCAAAGAGAGCTTCAGAGCTAAGAGAGAGCTAGAGTGAGAAGAGCAAAGATCAGGAGCTAGGAGAGGTGAGGAGCTAGAAGATGAGAAGAGCAAAGAGAGTCAGGAGCTAGAGAGGTGAGGAGCTAGAAGATGAGAGAGCAAAGAGAGATTCAGGAGCTAGGAGGTGAGGAGCTAGAAGATGAGAGAGCAAAGAGAGGCTTCAGGAGCTAGGAGAGGTGAGGAGCTAGAAGATGAGAAGAGCAAAGAAAGGCTTCAGGAGCTAGGAGAGGTGAGGAGCTAAGAAGATGAGAAGAGCAAAGAGAGGCTTCAGGAGCTAGGAGAGGTAGGAGCTAGAAGATGAGAAGAGCAAAGAGAGGCTTCAGGAGCTAGGAGAGGTGAGGAGCTAGAAGATGAGAAGAGCAAAGAGAGGCTTCAGGAGCTAGGAGAGGTGAGGAGCTAGAAGATGAGAAGAGCAAAGAAAGGCTTCAGGAGCTAGGAGAGGTGAGGAGCTAGAAGATGAGAAGAGCAAAGAAGGCTTCAGGAGCTAGGAGAGGTGAGGAGCTAGAAGATGAGAAGAGCAAAGAGAGGCTTCGGAGCTAAAGAGGTGAGGAGCTAGAGATGAGAAGAGCAAAGGAGCTCACTAGGAGAGGTGAGGAGCTAGAAGATGAGAAGAGCAAAGAAGAGGCTTCAGGAGCTAGGAGAGGTGAGAGCTAGAAGATGAGAGAGCAAAGAGAGGCTTCAGGAGCAGGAGAGGTGAGGAGCTAGAAGATGAGAGGAGAGAGAGGCTTCAGGAGCAAGGAGAGAGCTAGAAGATGAGAGGAGCAAAGAAAGCTTCAGAGCTAGGAGAGGTGAGGAGCTAGAAGATGAGAAAGAGCAAAGAGAGCTTCAAGCTAGGAGAGGTGAGAGCTAGAAGATGAGAGAGCAAAGAGAGGCGTGAGGAGCTAGAAGATTAGAGGAGCAAGAAAGGCTTCGGGATAGGAGAGAGGAGCTAGAAGGTGGTAGAGCAAAGAGAGCTTCAGGAGCTAGAAGAGGTGAGGAGCTAGAAGATGAGAGAGCAGAAGAGAGGCTTCAGGAGCTAGGAGAGGTGAGGAGCAAAGAAGATGAGAAGAGCAAGAGAGGCTTCAGGAGCTAGGAGAGGTGAGGATCTAGAAGATGGAGCTAGAAGATGGGAAGAGTAAAGAGAGGCTTCAGGAGCAGGAGCTAGGAGAGAGAGCTCAAAGAGAGCTTCAGGAGCTAGGAGATGAGGAGCTAGATGAGAGAGCAAAGAGAGGCTTCAGGAGCTAGGAGAAGGAGCTAGAAGATGAAAGCAAAAGAGAGGCTTCAGGAGCTAGGTGAGGTGAGGAGCTAGAAGATGAGAGGAGCAAAGAGAGGCTTCAGGAGCTAGGAGAGGTGAGGACTAGAAGATGAGAGGAGCAAGAGAGGCTTCAGGAGCTAGGAGGTGAGGAGCTAGAAGATGAGAGAGCAAAGAAATGCTTCAGGAGCTAGGAGAGGTGAGGAGCTAGAAGATGAGAAGAGCAAAGAGAGGCTTCAGGAGCTAGGAGAGGTGAGGAGCTAGAAGATGAGAAGAGCAAAGAGAGGCGTGAGGAGTAGAGATTAGAGGAGCAAAGAAAGGCTTCGGGAGCTAGGAGAGGTGGGAGCTAGAAGGTGAGTAGAGCAAAGAGAGGCTTCAGGAGCTAGAAGAGGTGAGGAGCTAGAAGAATGAGAAGCAAGAGAGGCTTCAGGAGCTAGGAGAGGCTGAGGAGCAAGAAGATGAGAGAGCAAAGAGAGAGGAGCTAGGAGAGGTGAGGAGCTAGAAGATGAAGGAGCAAAGAAATGCTTCAGGAGCTAGGAGAGGTGAGGAGCTAGAAGCATGGGGAAGAGTAAAGAGAGGCTTCAGGAGCTAGGAGAGGTGGGTAGAAGATGAGAAGAGCAAAGAAAAGCTCAGAGAGAGAGGCTGAGAGGTGAGGAGCTAGAAGATGAAAGAGCAAAGAGAGGCTTCAGGAGCTAGGAGAGGTGAGGAGCTAGAAGATGAGAAGAGCAAAGAGCTTCAGGAGCTAGAGGTGAGGGAGCTAGAAGATGAGAGAGCAAAGAGAGGCTTCAGGAGCTAGGAGAGGTGAGGAGCTAGAAGATGAGAAGAGCAAAGAGAGGATTCAGAGCTAGGAGAGGTGAGGAGCTAGAAGATGAGAGGAGCAAAGAGAGGCTTCAGGAGCTAGGAGAGGTGAGGAGCTAGAAGATGAGAAGAGCAAAGAGAGGCTTCAGGAGCTAGGAGAGGTGAGGAGCTAGAAGATGAGGAAGAGCAAAGAGAGGCGTGAGGAGCTAGAAGATTAGAGGAGCAAAGAAAGGCTTCGGGAGCTAGAAGGTGAGGAGCTAGAAGGTGAGTAGAGCAAAGAGAGGCTTCAGGAGCTAGAAGAGGTGAGGAGCTAGAAGATGAGAAGAGCAGAGAGAGGCTTCAGGAGCTAGGAGAGGTGAGGAGCAAGAAGATGAGAAGAGCAAAGAGAGGCTTCAGGAGCTAGGAGAGGTGAGGGACTAGAAGATGAGAAGAGCAAAGAGAGGATTCAGGAGCTAGGAGAGGTGAGGAGCTAGAAGATGAGAAGAGCAAAGAGAGGCCTTCAGGGCTTAGTGAGAGGTGAGGAGAGAAGATGAGAAGAGCAAGAGCTTCAGGAGCTAGGAGCAGTGAGGAGCTAGAAGATGAGAAGAGCAAAGAGAGGCTTCAGGAGCTAGGAGAGGTGAGGAGCTAGAAGATGGAAGAGCAAAGAAAGGGGCTTAGGAGCTAGGAGAGGTGAGGAGCTAGAAGATGAGAAGAGCAAAGAGAGCTTCAGGAGCTAGAAGAGGTGAGGAGCTAGAGATGAGAAGAGCAGAGAGCTCGGGAGAGAGGTGAGGAGCTTAGAAGATGAGAAGAGCAAAGAGATGCTTCAGGAGCTAGGAGAGGTGAGGAGCTAGAAGATGAGAAGAGCAAAGAGAGGCTTCAGGAGCTAGGAGAGGTGAGGAGCTAGAAGATGAGAAGAGCAAAGAGAGGCTTCAGGAGCTAGGAGAGGTGATGAGCTAGAAGATGAGAAGAGCAAAGAAGAGGCTTCAGGAGCTAGGAGAGGTAGGAGCTAAAGATGAGAAGAGCAAAGAGAGGCTTCAGGAGCTAGGAGAGGTGAGGAGCTAGAAGATGAGAGGAGCAAAGAGAGGCTTCAGAGAGCTTAGGAGAGGTGAGGAGCTAGAAGATGAGAGGAGTCAAAGAGAGGCTTCAGGAGCTAGGAGAGGTGAGGAGCTAGAAGATGAGAAGAGCAAAGAGAGAGGCTTCAGGAGCTAGGAGAGGTGAGGAGCTAGAAGATGAGAAGAGCAAAGAGAGCTTCAGGAGCTAGAGAGGTGAGGAGCTAGAAGATGGAAGAGTAAAGAGAGGCTTCAGGAGCTAGGAGAGTGAGGAGCTAGAAGATGAGAAGAGCTGGAGGAGGCTGAGGAAGAAGATGGAGAAGAGCAAGAGAGGCTTCAGGAGCTAGGAGAGGTGAGGAGCTAGAAGATGAGAAGAGCAAAGAGAGGCTTCAGGAGCTAGGAGAGGTGAGGAGCTAGAAGATGAGAGGAGCAAAGAGAGGCTTCAGGAGCTAGGAGAGGTGAGGATCTGGGAATGGAGAGAATCTAGAAGTGAGGATCTGAGTAGTGAGGAGCTTGGAGAGGTAAGATGCTGTGGGAAGCAAGATAGGTGAAGACCTGGAAGATGTGAGGGACTAGTAGACGTGAGGAGCCGGAAGAGCTGAGGAATGTGAGGAGCTGAAACAGGTGAGGACCTGGGAGACATTAGGAGCTGAGAGAGGTGAGGAGCTGGGGATGTGAGGACTTTGGAGATATGAGGAACTGGAGGGGGGGGGGAGGTATGAGGAACAGAGGTGAGGGAGTTGGGAGAGGTACGGGAAGTGAGGATCTGAAAGAGGTGAGGAGCTGAGAGGTGGTGAGCTGGTGATGTGAAATGCTGGGAGAGGTGAGGAACTGGTAGGATGTGAGGAGGTCAACAAGGTGAGGACCTGGGAGACATGAGGAGCTGGGGGATGTTAGCTGCCAGAGGTGAGGAGCTTGGGGGATGTGAGATGTTGGGCCCTTGTGATTTTCTAGTTACTTTCAGTGGATTTAGGAGCGTTCTCACACAGGCAGGGGACATGAGGAGCTCAGTGGCATCCCACTGTAATAAGATGATATAATGTTCCTGTGACTGATCTCCTCACACCGTGGTCAGCGACCCCCACTCTGCCTGGAGTATTAGTGCCAGGTATGAGGTTCCTCTACAAGTAACAACCGGTCCTGTGGGGTCCGCTCTCCTCGCAGGCAAATACTTGTAGGATGTGGAGCTCAGGATTTTTGCTGCTAATTACAAGATGCCGGAGGATGAGACATTTATAGACTGAGGAGAAAGAGTGGAATACCACAACCAAATATGAGCAGATCACAGCCAGAAGTCCTGGTGCTATCAGTCCCTAAGAAAGATGGGTGATAAGTGTCACCAGTACAACTCACACAGGGGTTACCAGCCAGCTGTCCCAGAGTCATGAATGGTGAAGCCCTGGAGAAACTGGTGGGATCTGTAAGATACTGGTTGTCACCCAGCTTTCCCAGAGTCCTGAATGGTGGAGGACTACATAACCCTGGAGAAGGTGATGGGAGCTGTAACATACTGGTTTTCACTCAGCTTTCCCAGAATCCTGAATGGTGGAGGACTACATAACCCTGGAGAAGGTGATGGGAGCTGTAACATACTGGTATCACCCAGCTTTCCCAGAGTCCTGAATGGTGGAGGACTACATAACCCTGGAGAAGGTGAAGGGAGCTGTAACATACTGGTATCACCCAGCTTTCCCAGAGTCCTAAATGGTGGAGGACTACATAACTAAGCCCTGGAAAAAGCACTGGGAGCTGTAACATACTGGTTTTCACTCAGCTTTCCCAGAATCCTGAATGGTGGAAGGACTACATAACCCTGGAGAAGGTGATGGGAGCTGTAACATACTGGTATCAACCCAGCTTTCCCAGAGTCCTGAATGGTTGGAGGACTACATAACCCTGGAGAAGGTGAAGGGAGCTGTAACATACTGGTATCACCCAGCTTTCCCAGAGTCCTAAATGGTGGAGACTACATAACTAAGCCCTGGAAAAAGCACTGGAGCTGTAACATAGTGATATCACCCAGCTTTCCCAGAGTCCTAAATGGTGGAGGACTACAAAACTAAGCCCTGGAGAAACTGGTGGGAGCTGTAACATACTGGTATCACCCAGCTTTCCCAAAGTCCTGAATGGTGAAGGCTACATAACTCAGCCTTGGAGCAGGTGGTGAGAGCTGTAACTTACTGGTATCACCCAGCTTTCCCAGAGTCCGGAATGGTGAAGGCTACATAACCCTGGAGAAGGTGATAGGAGCTGTAACATACTGGTTGTCATCCAGCTTTCCCAGGAGCAGATATATCCAATAATACATAACAGGGATCCTACAACAAGTCGTCCCATTGGTGGCTTTGGATCCCAGTGTACTAAAGTGACCGCAGAGCTGAGACCACAGAACAAGCACCGCAGCTATAGATTAGAATGGGGGCCCCTGGTCCTAGTGACTGGTGGGGGTCCCAGCTGCAGAAATCACTCAGTGCCCCCCTTTCATGTCTTACTTTGATCCCTGGTCATCCTCAGGAAGTCTCCGGGCGGTGGGTGCAGTCAGCAGATTCTTCTCTGTTCTCAGAGCCCGATGCAGAATTCTGCACCTCCCTGAGGGTGAAGCAATGCTGTGAGACAGCTCCACCTGAGCGCTCTCTCCACTCCCTGCACTCTCAGTCAGTCCCTGCCCCTCTCTCAGCTGCACCTCCCCTGACTCTCGCCCACAGCCTCCTGTAAACGGCCCTCAGGACCCAATAATACTGGGGGGGGGGGTTGCAGAATACAGGCTGCTGTAACATCAAAGTCCACACATCAGGGGTTACTTGGCTTCTCCCTTGTGTGGCCCCCATGGTGACAACCAGCGTAGGGTACCTACCATAGGGGCAACATAACTACTGTGCGTCCTGTGACCCTGAGGCTACATTCACACCACACTGATAAATAGACGTTTTTTTTAACTGCTATCACACAACCGATTTCAAAACCAACTGAAATTGACAGCGCTATTCAGTAGAACGTCATCAGTAGCGCATGATGACATCATCACACCGGGAGAGCAGGTCCTTGCAGGGGCTTTATAGCCAGGCAGAAAAAGGACATGTCCATCAAGATCGCTTTCAGCCGTCACCCCTGAGATCCCCAGTGGGTGTATAATATGTATGTAGTGAGCTCCCTCTAGTGGTGACTGTATAATCTGTATGTAGTGAGCTCCATCTAGTGGTGGCTGTATAATCTGTATGTAGTGAGCTCCATCTAGTGGTGGCTGTATAATCTGTATGTAGTCAGCTCCCTCTATTGGTATCTGTATGTAGTGAGCTCCCTCTAGTGGTGGCTGTATAATCTGTATGTAGTCAGCTCCCTCTATTGGTATCTGTATGTAGTGAGCTCCCTCTAGTGGTGACTGTATACTCTGTATGTAGTGTGCCCCCTCTAGTAGTGGCTGTATACTCTGTATGTAGTGAGCTCCCTCTAGTGGTGGCTGTATAATCTGTATGTAGTCAGCTCCCTCTATTGGTATCTGTTATGTAGTGAGCTCCCTCTAGTGGTGACTGCTATAATCTGTATGTAGTGAGCTCCCTCTAGTGGTGGCTGTATAATCTGTATGTAGTGAGCTCCCTCTAGTGGTGGCTGTATACTCTGTATGTAGGTGAGCTCCCTCTAGTGGTGGCTGTATAATCTGTATGCAGTGAGCTCCCTCTAGTGGTGACTGTATAATCTGTATGTAGTGCAGCTCCCCCTAGTGGTGGATGTATAATCTGTATGTAGTGAGCTCCCTCTAGTGGTGGCTATATAATCTGTATGTAGTGAGCTCCCTCTAGTGGTGTCTGTATAATCTGTATGTAGTGAGCTCCCTCTAGTGGAGGCTGTATAATCTGTATGTAGTGAGCTCCCCCTAGTGGTGGCTGTATGATCTGTATGTAGTGCGCTCCCTCTAGTGGTGACTGTATAATCTGTATGCAGTGAGCTCCCTCTAGTGGTGGCTGTGTAATCTGTATGCAGTGAGCTCCCTCTAGTGGTGGCTGTATAATCTGTATGTAGTGAGCCGCCCCCTAGTGGTTACTGTATAATCTGTATGTAGTCAGCTCCCTCTAGTGGTGGCTGTATGATCTGTATGTAGTGCGCTCCCTCTAGTGGTGACTGTATAATCTGCATGTAGTGAGCTTCCTCTAGTGGTGGCTGTATAATCTGTATGTAGTCAGCTCCCTCTAGTGGTTGCTGTATAATCTATATGTATAGAGCTCCTCCTAGTGGTGTCTGTATAATCTGTATGTAGTGAGCTCCCTCTAGTGGTGGCTGTATAATCTGTATGTAGTCAGCTCCCTCTAGTGGTGACTGTATAATCTGTGTGTAGTGAGCTCCCCCTAGTGGTGGCTGTATAATCTGTATGTAGTCAGCTCCCTCTAGTGGTGGCTGTATAATCTGTATGTAGTGAGCTCCCCCTAGTGGTGACTGTATAATCTGTATGTAGTGATCTCCCTCTAGTGGTGGCTGTATAATCTGTATGTAGTGAGCTCCCCTAGTATTGACTGTATAATCTGCATGTAGTGAGCTTCCTCTAGTGGTGGCTGTATAATCTGTATGTAGTGAGCTCCCCTAGTATTGACTGTATAATCTGTATGTAGTGAGCTTCCTCTAGTGCTGGCTGTATAATCTGTATGTAGTGAGCTCCCCCTAGTGGTGGCAGTATAATATGTATGTAGTGAGCTCCCTCTAGTGGTGGCTGTATAATCTGTATGTAGTCAGCTCCCTCTAGTGGTGGCTGTATAATCTGTATGTAGTCAGCTCCCTCTAGTGGTGTCTGTATACTCTATGTAGTGAGCTCCCTTTAGTGGCGACTGTAAAATCTGTATGTAGTGAGCTCCCTCTAGTGGTGGCTGTATAATCTGTATGTAGTGAGCTCCCTCTAGTGGTGGCTGTATAATCTGTATGTAGTGACCACCACTTTACCACTTGCTGCACTCTCATGATAAGTAGAGATCCTATCTTTTCTCGGCGTCTCGCTGTAACCTCTCGTCCTGACCTCACATACTGCTGATCACTGGGACATGATAAACTTCACACGTTCCCGCCAGATTCTTCTGTGATTCCATGGACAGGACACAGGACTCCGACCGCGGGAGGAACAGCGGAGAATACAATGTGTTCCTCTAGTTCCTCCATATGTAGTGAGCTCCACTATTGGTGTCTATATAATCTGTATGTAGTGAGCTCCCTCAAGTGGTGGCTTTATAATCTGTATGTAGTGCGCTCCTCTAGTGGTGGCTGTATAATCTGTATGTAGTGAGCTCCCTCTAGTGGTGGCTGTATAATCTGTATGCAGTCACTGTCTAAATGCTTTGTTGAAAGGTTCTTTTGTGTTATCGTGATTGAATAGGTATGCTAGTGTAGCATGTATTGTGATGTATAGCGTAGGTTAGCCTGTGTTTTACATGACAATACCATGCTAAAGAGCGACGATTGTAAGTATTTATTAAGTGCTGCCTCGTGGCCTGCGCTGCGTCGCACTACTAAGTATGTATGTAGTGACGATTTGATTGTAATAAAGACGTTTTCAATCAAAAAAATCTGTATGTAGTGAGCTCCCTCTAGTGGTGGCTGTATAATCTGTATGTAGTGCGCTCCCTCTAGTGGTGGCTGTATAATCTGTATGTAGTGAGCTCCCTCTAGTGGTGACTGTATAATCTGTATGTAGTGAGCTCCCTCAAGTGGTGACTTTATAGTCTGTATCTAGTGAGCTCTCTCTAGTGGTGGCTGTATAGTCTGTATGTAGTGAGCTCCCTCTAATGGTGGATGTACAATCTGTATGTAGTGAGCTCCCTCAAGTGGTGACTGTATAGTCTGTATCTAGTGAGCTCTCTCTAGTGGTGGCTGTATAATCTGTATGTAGTGAGCTCCCCCTAATGGTGGATGTACAATCTGTATGTAGTGAGCTCCCCTATTGGTGTCTATATAATATGTATGTAGTGAGCTCCCTCTAGTGGTGACTGTATAATCTGTATGTAGTGAGCTCCATCTAGTGGTGACTGTATAATCTGTATGTAGTGAGCTCCCTCTAGTGGTGGCTGTATAATCTGTATGTAGTGAGCTCCCCCTAGTGGTGGCAGTATAATATATATGTAGTGAGCTCCCTCTAGTGGTGGCTGTATAATCTGTATGTAGTGAGCTCCCCCTAGTGGTGGCAGTATAATATGTATGTAGTGAGCTTCCTCTAGTGGTGGCTGTATAATCTGTATGTAGTGAGCTCCCTCTAGTGGTGGCTGTATAATCTGTATGTAGTGAGCTCCCTCTAGTGGTGTCTGTATAATATTTATGTAGTGAGCTCCCTGTAGTGGTGACTGTATAATCTGTATGTAGTGAGCTCCCTCTAGTGGTGGCTGTATAATCTGTATGTAGTGAGCTCCCTCTAGTGGTGGCTGTATAATCTGTAAGTAGTGAGCTCCCTCTAGTGGTGACTGTATAATCTATATGTAGTGAACTCCCTCTAGTGGTGGCTGTATAATCTGTATGTAGTGAGCTCCCTCTAGTGGTGTCTGTATAATATTTATGTAGTGAGCTCCCTGTAGTGGTGACTGTATAATCTGTATGTAGTGAGCTCCCTCTAGTGGTGGCTTGTATAATCTGTATGTAGTGCGCTCCCTCTAGTGGTGGCTGTATAATCTGTATGCAGTGAGCTCCCTCTAGTGGTGACTGTATAATCTGTATGTAGTGAGCTCCCTCAAGTGGTGACTTTATAGTCTGTATCTAGTGAGCTCTCTCTAGTGGTGGCTGTATAGTCTGTATGTAGTGAGCTTCCTCTAATGGTGGATGTACAATCTGTATGTAGTGAGCTCCCTCAAGTGGTGACTGTATAGTCTGTATCTAGTGAGGCTCTCTCTAGTGGTGGCTGTATAATCTGTATGTAGTGAGCTCCCCCTAATGGTGGATGTACAATCTGTATGTAGTGAGCTCCCCTATTGGTGTCTATATAATATGTATGTAGTGAGCTCCCTCTAGTGGTGACTGTATAATCTGTATGTAGTGAGCTCCATCTAGTGGTGACTGTATAATCTGTATGTAGTGAGCTCCCTCTAGTGGTGGCTGTATAATCTGTATGTAGTGAGCTCCCCCTAGTGGTGGCAGTATAATATATATGTAGTGAGCTCCCTCTAGTGGTGGCTGTATAATCTGTATGTAGTGAGCTCCCCCTAGTGGTGGCAGTATAATATGTATGTAGTGAGCTTCCTCTAGTGGTGGCTGTATAATCTGTATGTAGTGAGCTCCCTCTAGTGGTGGCTGTATAATCTGTATGTAGTGAGCTCCCTCTAGTGGTGGCTGTATAATCTGTAAGTAGTGAGCTCCCTCTAGTGGTGACCTGTATAATCTATATGTAGTGAACTCCCTCTAGTGGTGGCTGTATAATCTGTATGTAGTGAGCTCCCTCTAGTGGTGACTGTATAATCTATATGTAGTGAGCTCCCTCTAGTGTGGCTGTATAATCTGTATGTAGTGAGCTCCTTCTAGTGGTGGCTGTATAATCTGTATGTAGTGAGCTCTCTCTAGTGGTGGCTGTATAATCTGTATGTAGTGAACTCCCTCTAGTGGTGACTGTATAATCTGTATGTAGTGAACTCCCTCTAGTGTGGCTGTATAATCTGTATGTAGTGAGCTCCCCTGTAGTGGTGGCTGTATAATCTGTATGTAGTGAGCTCCCTCTAGTGGTGGCTGTATAATCTGTATGTAGTGAACTCCCTCTAGTGGTGGCTGTATAATCTGTATGTAGTGAACTCCCTCTAGTGGTGACTGTATAATCTGTATGTAGTGAACTCCCTCTAGTGGTGGCTGTATAATCTGTATGTAGTGAGCTCCCTCTAGTGGTGGCTGTATAATCTGTATGTAGTGAACTCCCTCTAGTGGTGGCTGTATAGTCTGTATGTAGTGAGCTCCCTGTAGTGGTGGCTCTATAATATATATGTAGTGAACTCCCTCTAGTGGTGGCTGTATAATCTGTATGTAGTGAGCTCCCTCTAGTGGTGGCTGTATCATCTGTATGTAGTGAACTCCCTCTAGTGGTGGCTGTATAGTCTGTATGTAGTGAACTCCCTCTAGTGGTGGCTGTATAGTCTGTATGTAGTGAACTCCCTCTAGTGGTGGCTGTATAATCTGTATGTAGTGAGCTCCCTCTAGTGGTGGCTGTATAATCTGTATGTAGTGAGCTCCCTCTAGTGGTGGCTGTATAATCTGTATGTAGTGAGCTCCCTCTAGTGGTGGCTGTATAATCTGTATGTAGTGAACTCCCTCTAGTGGTGGCTGTATAGTCTGTATGTAGTGAACTCCCTCTAGTGGTGGCTATATATTCTGTATGTAGTGAGCTCCCTCTAGTGGTGGCTCTATAATCTGTATGTAGTGAGCTCCCTCTAGTGGTGGCTGTATAATCTGTATGTAGTGAGCTCCCTCTAGTGGTGGCTGTATAATCTGTATGTAGTGAGCTCCCTCTAGTGGTGGCTGTATAATCTGTATATAGTGATCTCCCTCTAGTGGTGGCTGTATAATCCGTATGTAGTGAGCTCCCTCTAGTGGTGGTTGTATAATCTGTATGTAGTGAGCTCCCTCTAGTGGTGGCTGTATAATCTGTATATAGTGAGCTCCCTCTAGTGGTGGCTGTATAATCTGTATATAGTGAGCTCCCTCTAGTGGTGGCTGTATAATCTGTATGTAGTGAGCTCCCTCTAGTGGTGGCTGTATAATCTGTATGTAGTGACCACCACTTTACCACTTACTGCACTCTCATGATAAGTAGAGATCCTATCTTTTCTCGGCATCTCGCTGTAACCTCTCGTCCTGACCTCACACACTGCTGATCACTGGGACATGATAAACTTCACACATTCCCGCCAGATTCTTCTGTGATTCCATGGACAGGACACAGGACTCCGACCGTGGGAGGAACAGCGGAGAATACAATGTGTTCCTCTAGTTCCTCCATATAAAGGGCTACAGATGGTGACTGTTCCTCTATTACTCCCATCACACAGTAAACCCTCGTCTCTTCTCACTTCCCTCTTGGGTGACATAAGTTGTTCACTTCAGTACGAATAAGATCTGCTCCAATGTGACGGAATCCCAGCAGTTTAACAACCGCTTACATCGCCAATTATTTACCCCACATAGCCACAACCTGCTTCATCAGAAATCAGAGGTTGTCACAGCCCCGCCCCATTTACTAGCACCAATGAATGGTCCACAGACCTGATTGTCATATGGAGTGTAGACTGATACATTGTAACAAACGCTCAGCACAGATTTGTATTTACCTCACAGAGGATACATTATATTTTTAGGACGCCCCTCCTGTCTAGGGTGGGGGTATGTGTGGCCCTCAGGTTCCCCACCTTCTCGGTGGTGGTCCGGGCACAGGGACATGGACCCCTCCTGCTTCTGTCCTGGACCCTTCTAGCTCAGAGGGTTGGAGTTCCTTTCTCCTTTGGGTGGTCCTCCTACTCCTGCAGTCCCCACCACCTCCTGTAGGGGAGCTGTCCTAGAGGCAGATGGGTCAATGGTGACCGCCTGCCCTGCTCAGGTAGTGGTCCTGGGGTTGTAATCCCCTCCCCTGGCTCTTCCATGCTGAGACTTTTAGTCCCCTCCCCTAGAAATGCCAACATGGCCGACACAGAGGAGCAGAACTGAAGACCGGAGACATTGGGGGGGCAGACGCGCCCCTTTAATGACAGAAGTCCATGCGTTATAATCCTACGTCGCCCCGCCGCCGTCATGTGACCAGAGTCCGTATATTCCACCGTGCATCCGAACTCCTCCTGGAAAGCTTCCAAAAACGGGGGGATGACCTCCTCCACGGTGACGTCCCGGCCCAGCTCGGCGCTCAGCGAGGTCACGCCCTTACCCACAATCCCACAGGGAACAATATGGCGGAACCAGGAGAGGTCGGTGTTGCAGTTCAGGGCGAGGCCGTGGTGGGTGATGTAGCGGGAGCAGTGCACGCCTGTGAGGAGACAGAAAGACACCGTCAGACTACTACTCCTACCATCCACAGAGACATACCGAAAGCTGTCAGGTCTTGCTGAGAGTTGTAGTTTCCCCAGGTTACATCCCCTGGAGGCAGGTGACCGGGAGATGAACACCATACACCACCTACGGATGCTGATGAGAGTTGTAGTCCACTCCCTCTAGGGTCTGACATGATATGACTAGTAGTCCCCTCCATGCTCTGACATGATGAGGTTGCAGTCCCCTACGCCCAACGTTTGACATGATGAGACTTGTAATCCCCAGAGTCTGACATGATGAGAGTTTCAGTCCCCTCCCCCCGGGCTCTGACATGATGAGCGTTGTCCTCCTCACCGATGGCGCAGATCTTGCTGTCCCGCACCCAGACTCCGGTCTCCGGGGCCCGGCCCGCCTCCAGCCCCAGCCCCCGGCACAAGCCGATGACGGTGCCCTCCAGGCCGCACACGTAGTTGCGCAGGGAGCGGCGGAGGCGGCGGAGGTTGAGCACCGGGTAACACACCAGCTGCCCGGGGCCGTGGAAGGTGATGAGGCCACCGCGGTCCGTGCGCTGGAAGTCCGCCCCGAGGGCCCGAAGCCGCGCCGCCTCCTCGTCCTCCCCGGGGCCCCGCCGGATCCCCACCGTGTAGACCGGCGGGTGCTCGCACAGAAGCAGCGCGTCCCGTCCCGGAGCCCCCGCCGCCCGCACACAGCGCTGCTGCACCTCCAGGGCCTCGGGGAAGGACAGCAGGCCGAGCCGGAGCACCCGCAACACAGGCCGGCCAGCGGAGCGCGACATCCCGGGGACTGCGGCCTAGCAGGAGGAGCAGCAGCGATCACCGTCGGCCGATCAGGGAGAATACTGCCGAGCGGGTCAGCCCCTCCCCGTCACCTCTGCTTCCTGTCAGTGACTGTAAACCCTGCCGGAATCTTCTCTCCCTGACAGCAAGCAGAGGTCCTGGAAATGGAGAAGGTCTGAAGCCCAAGGTGGAGGAGAAGTGGGGGCGATCCCCTGATGGTCACTGGTTAACCCCTTAGAGGCCAAAGTTTTCTACTCTTTGTCACTTTTTTTTTTTTTTTACCTAAGCGTTCACGAAACCGCCGTGACCCGTACCAAAAAGTCGCTAATTCTTGAAATCTGCACAAAAAAAAATTACATCATTGTAGCTTGTAACCATGGAGACACCGATCCACACGGGAACTGTATACACAAAACGGGAGGAGCGTTATTTCAGGGGTTTTCAATTTTTTTTATTTTTTTTTAAATCCCAAAGTATAACATAAAAATGTTATAATAAATTTTATATATAATTTTTATATATATATATATATATATATATATATATATAATAAAAATAGACTGAATAAAGTTTTTCTCAAAAGACAAATATGCAAAAAATTCCATTCGTCATATTAACTCATTCATGTTCATCCACCACCCCTCCAACCAGACGCCTATTCCAATTTCTTAGTACAGGCGTCTCCAGTGCATCTTTTTTTCTCCATTTGTTATTGAAATATTTTTTTTTTGTTATTTTAATTTATTTATTTCTGTTTTTATTTTTTATACCCAAAATTATAGAGGAAAATTATATAAACGTGGTATTGTGTTTTCCGTGTCTCTTCCATTTTTTGCGGACCATATACAGAACCATTCACTTCAATGGGTCCGTAAAAAAAACGGAAATGACTCTGTGTGCATTCCGTTTCCGTATGTCCGCATGGCCCTTCCGCAGAAATATAGACCTATGTCCTATTCTTGTCTGTTTTGCGGATGAGGACAGGCATTGTTACAATGGATGCGCAAAAAAAAAAAAAAAAAAACGGATGTCACACAGACCTCAGACCAGTATTTTTGGCGGATCTGTGTTTTGCGGACATTTTCCCGTACAGATATGTGGATGGGAAATGTAAAAAGTCACGTTTCTTGGAAGGCGGGGAGAACAAAAAAAATTAGAAAACGATAAATCGGCGGAAAGTACCTGCATCGGGAAGGGGTTAAAGGTCGAGTGCAGGATTTTTTTCTTTCATGCAGCACCCGCTCTCTGGCATTTTTTTTCTTAAATCTTATAAAATCTTTTATTTTACAAGGAGCATAATCGGTTGTGTAAGATTACTCGCCTTTAGAGATTTTTTTTTTTGGCGGTGTACAGGACTTCCGTTACGGCGGAGCGCAGTGAGCCCTAATACCAGGCGGCGCGGCGACAATCCTCCGCTATCAGCTGCTCAACCAAACAACAAAAACATTTAAATAGAAATAATCCAAAAACAGGAAATGTCCGGACATCAGAGACGACGTCCGCAACTCCATAGTGACGGAGTAACCCAGCTGATAGAAGACTACTACTCCCAGCATTCAGGAACAGCATGTATTCTACTCCAGAGCTGCGCTCACCAGGGGCATTGTGGGGGTCTCAAAAGATCCCCCCAAGTAAAGACATAGGGGGTCATCTATCAAACTGGTGTAAAATACATCACATAGCAACCAATCAGAGTCCACCTTTCATCTGTCACAGCTCCTTTGGAAAATGAAAGGAGGAATCTGATTGGTTGCGATGTGATGTACTTTACACCAGTTTGATAAATCTCCCCCATTGTTTACTTGCTGCATGGAGACGACCAAACATCCAGCAGCACGTACCGCTCACCTCCGGACCGCCCAGGTGACGTCTCCTCTGATGTAGATCTTCTCTGTCATCATCTTCTCCATTTGGTCCGGACATCTTTTCTCAGCCTCGTCTATTCAGAGTGTGACACACAGACATCTTATCTTCCTCACATTTCTATCATCATCTCCCAATCTGGAGCCTTCACAGTGTTATCCTGCTGCTCGCTGTGCCCCCCAAATACTATCCTAGAGAAATAATAGTGCCCCCGATAGTAATAGTGCACCTAATAGTAATAGTGCTCCTCATAGTAATAGTGCACCTAATAGTAATAGTGCTCCTCATAGTAATAGTGCCCCCGATAGTAATAGTGCACCTCATAGTAATAGTGCACCTAATAGTAATAGTGCTCCTCATAGTAATAATGCCCCCCATAGTAATAGTGCACCTCATAGTAATAGTGCTCCTCATAGTAATAGTGCACCTCATAGTAATAGTGCTCCTCATAGTAATAGTGCCCCTCATAGTAATAGTGCACCTAATAGTAATAGTGCTCCTCATAGTAATAATGCCCCCCATAGTAATAGTGCACCTCATAGTAATAGTGCCCCTCATAGTAATAGTGCCCCTCATAGTAATAGTGCACCTAATAGTAATAGTGCTCCTCATAGTAATAGTGCTCCCTTATAGTAATAGTGCTCCTCATAGTAATAGTGACCCCCATAGTAATAGTGCTCCCCATAGTAATAGTGCCCCCCATAGTAATAGTGCCAACCATAGTAATAGTGCTCCTCATAGTAATAGTGACCCTCATAATAATAGTGCTCCTCATAGCAATAGTGCCCCCCATAGTAATAGTGCCCCTCATAGTTAAAGTGCCCCTCATAGTAGTAGTGCCCCCCCATAGTAATAATGCTCCCATAGTAATAGTGCCCCTCATATTAATAGTGCCCCCACAGTAATAGTGCCCCTCATAGTAACAGTGCCCCTCATAGTAATAGTGCCCCTCCATTGTAATAGTGCCCCCATAGTAATAGTGACCCTCATAGTATTAGTGCCCCTCATAGTAATAGTGCCCCCCATAGTAATAGTGCCCCTCATAGTAATAGTGCCCCCCATAGTAATAGTGACCTCATAGTAATATTGACCCCCATAGTAATAGTGCCCTCATAGTAATAGTGCCCCCATAGTAATAGTGCTCCTTATAGTAATAGTGCTCCCCTTAGTAAAAGTGCTCCTGATAGTAATAGTGCTCCTCATAGTTATAGTGACCCCCATAGTAATAGTGCTCCTCATAGTAAAAGTGCTCCTTATAGTAATAGTGCCCCTCATAGTAATAGTGCTCCTCATAGTAATAGTGCCCCCCATAGTAATTTTGACCCTCATAGTAACAGTGAACCCCATAGTAACAGTGCTCCTCATAGTTATAGTGACCCCCATAGTAATAGTGCTCCTCATAGTAATAGTGCCCCTCGTAGTAATAGTGCTCCGTATAGTAATAGTGACCCCCAATGTAATAGTGCTCCCCATAGTAATAGTGCTCCTCATAGTAATAGTGACCCCATAGTAATAGTGCCCCCAATAGTAATAGTGCTCCTCATAGAAATAGTGACCCCCATAGTAATAGTGCTCCTCATAGCAATAGTGCCCCCCATAGTAATAGTGCCCCTCATAGTAATAGTGCCCCTCATAGTAATAGTGACCCCCATGGTAATAGTGCCCCCATAGGTAATAGTGCCCCTCATAGGCCCTAATAGTGCCCCTCATAGTAATAGTGACCCCCATAGTAATAGTGGCCCCTCATAGTAATGTGCCCTCATAGTAATAGTGCTCCCCATAGTAATAGTGCCCCTCATTGTAATAGTGCCCCTCTTAGTAATAGTGCTCCTCATAGTAATAGTGACCCCTATAGTAATAGTGCTCCTCATAATAATAGTGCCCCTCATAGTAATAGTGCTCCCCATAGTAATAGTGCTCCTCATAGTAATAGTGCCCCCATAGTAATAGTGCCCCTCATAGTAATAGTGCCCCCCATAGTAATAGTGCCCCTCATAGTAATAGTGCCCCCCATAGTAATAGTGCTCCTCATAGTAATTGTGCCCCTCATAGTAATAGTGACCCCCCCATAGTAATAGTGCTCCTCATAGTAATAGTGACCCCCATAGTAATAGTGACCCCCATAGTAATAGTGCTCCTCATAGTAATAGTGACCCCCCCATAGTAATAGTGCTCCTCATAGTAATAGTGCCCCTCATAGTAATAGTGCCCCCCATAGTAATAGTGCCCCTCATAGTAGTAGTGACCCCCCATAGTAATAGTGCCCCTCATAGTAATAGTGCACCATATAGTAAAATAAAAGTCCCACCAATAGCAATAATCCTCTCATTAGTTACAGTGACCCCAGTAATGATAATGCTCCTAAAGTGTGCCCATTTGTAGTGCTCCTATACTGCACCCAGTAGTAATAATACAACTGTGTAGCACCCCCTTGTATTAATAAGGCATCCCTATAGAGCTCCCAGTACTGCCCTCAGTAGTTATAATATCCCTGTAGTTCCTCTACTAGTTATAATGCCCCCTATAGTGCCCCAGTAATTAAAATGCCCTCTATGGTTCCCCAGACCTTGTAGTGTCCGAGACTTTAGAGTGTCTCCATATAATTCCCCAGAACTTATAGTGCCCCTCTGTAGTGCCCCAGACCTTATAGTGCCCCTCTGTAGTGCCCCAGACCTTATAGTGCCCCTCTGTAGTGCCCCAGACCTTATAGTGCCCCTCTGTAGTGCCCCAGACCTTATAGTGCCCCTCTGTAGTGCCCCAGACCTTATAGTGTCCCTCTGTAGTGCCCCAGATCTTATAGTGCCTTTCTGTAGTGCCCCAGACCTTATAGTGTCCCCCCTGTAGTGCCCCAGACTTTATAGTGTCCCCTCTGTAGTGCCCCAGACCTTATAGTGTCCCTCTGTAGTGCCCCAGACCTTATAGTGTCCCTCTGTAGTGCCCCCAGACCTTATAGTGTCCTCCCTGTAGTGTCCCAGACCTTATAGAGCCCCTCTGTAGTGCCCCAGACCTTATAGAGCCCCCCTGTAGTGCCCAGACCTTATAGTGCCTTTCTGTAGTGCCCCAGACCTTTATAGTGTCCCCTCTGTAGTGCCCCAGACCTTATAGTGTCCCCTGTAGTGCCACAGACCTTATAGTGCCCCTCTGTAGTGCCCCAGACCTTATAGTGTCCCCTGTAGTGCCACAGACCTTATAGTGCCCCCCTGTAGTGCCCCAGACCTTATAGTGCCCCTTCTGTAGTGCCCCAGACCTTATAGTGCCCCTCTGTAGTGCCCCAGACCTTATAGTGTCCCCCCTGTAGTGCCCCAGACCTTATAGTGCCCCCCTGTAGTGCCCCAGACCTTATAGTGTCCCCCCTGTAGTGCCCCAGACCTTATAGTGCCCCTCTGTAGTGCCCCAGACCTTATAGAGCCCCTCTGTAGTGCCCCAGACCTTATAGTGTCCCCCCCTGTAGTGCCCCAGACCTTATAGTGTCCCCCTGTAGTGCCCCAGACCTTATAGTGTCCCCCCTGTAGTGCCCCAGACCTTTATAGTGTCCCCCCTGTAGTGCCCCAGACCTTATAGCGCCCCTTTGTAGTGACCCAGACCTTATAGTGTCCCCCCTGTAGTGCCCAGACCTTATAGTGTCCCCCCTGTAGTGCCCCAGACCTTATAGTGTCCCCCTGTAGTGCCCCAGACCTTATAGTGTCCCCCCTGTAGTGCCCCAGACCTTATAGTGTCCCCCCTGTAGTGCCCCAGACCTTATAGTGTCCCCCCTGTAGTGCCCCAGACCTTATAGTGTCCCCCCTGTAGTGCCCCAGACCTTTATAGAGCCCCTCTGTAGTGCCCCAGACCTTATAGTGCCCTCTGTAGTGCCAGACCTTATAGTGTCCCCCCTGTAGTGCCCCAGACCTTATAGTGTCCCCCCTGTAGTGCCCCAGACCTTATAGCGTCCCCCCTGTAGTGCCCAGACCTTATAGTGTCCCCCTGTAAGTGCCCCAGACCTTATAGTGTCCCCCCTGTAGTGCCCCAGACCTTATAGTGTCCCCCTGTAAGTGCCCCAGACCTATAGTGTCCCCCTGTAGTGCCCCAGACCTTATAGTGTCCCCCCTGTAGTGCCCCAGACCTTATAGCGCCCCTTTGTAGTGACCCAGACCTTATAGTGTCCCCCCTGTAGTGCCCCAGACCTTATAGTGTCCCCCCTGTAGTGCCCCAGACCTTATAGCGCCCCTCTGTAGTGCCCCAGACCTTATAGTGTCCCCCCTGTAGTGCCCCAGACCTTATAGAGCCCCTCTGTAGTGCCCCAGACCTTATAGTGCCCCTCTGTAGTGCCCCAGACCTTATAGTGCCCCTCTGTAGTGCCCCAGACCTTATAGTGCCCCCCCTGTAGTGCCCCAGACCTTATAGTGTCCCCCCTGTAGTGCCCCAGACCTTATAGAGCCCCTCTGTAGTGCCCCAGACCTTATAGTGCCCCTCTGTAGTGCCCCAGACCTTATAGTGCCCCTCTGTAGTGCCCCAGACCTTATAGTGCCCCTCTGTAGTGCCCCAGACCTTATAGTGCCCCTCTGTAGTGCCCCAGACCTTATAGTGCCCCCCCTGTAGTGCCCCAGACCTTATAGTGTCCCCCTGTAGTGCCCCAGACCTTATAGTGCCCCTCTGTAGTGCCCCAGACCTTATAGTGCCCCCCTGTAGTGCCCCAGACCTTATAGTGTCCCCCCTGTAGTGCCCCCAGACTTATAGTGCCCCTCTGTAGTGCACAGACCTTATAGTGCCCCCAGACCCTTATGCTGCACCGTACTACTTCTCATAGGCTTCAGGCCTAGTTGCTTGCAGCCTATGAGATTGAACGGCAAGTCAGAGGGCAATTGGCACCCGTGACCCATCACAATGATTGAAGTGTATCACCATCCTAAGGCCCCTTTCACATGACTGTATTCCCCCTCCCCAAGACACAAGGTCCGTGAGCGGCCATATGTCCCGAAGCGGCATCGATCTTGCGTACGGGAGCTCGCAGCATCATTGATTACAATGATGCTTTGCACCCGGGCCGCCCGCAGGTCTATTGTTCTGCACTCATATGAGTGCGGGACAACAGCCCCGCGGGCGGCCCAACATGCACAGCATCATTGTAATCAATGATGCTGTGCGCTCCCGTGAGCAAGATCAATGCCGCTTCGGGACATATGGCCGCTCACGGACCTTGTGTCTTGGAGGGAATACAGTCATGTGAAAGGGGCCTTAGGATGGTGATACAGGTGTATGTCTGTGGTGGGCAGCACATCTGGGACCCTGAACCCAAATATTTTACCCTAGCAATGCCCCTGGCACTCACTATTCTGCTGGTGCAGTCACTACACTATTACTTCCTGTTACTGCTGTGCAGAGTGCACTCACTGTGTACATACATTACTTATCCTTACTGATCCTGAGTTACATCCTGTATATCCTGTATACTCCAGCTGAGCTGCACTCACTATTCTGCTGGTGAAGTCACTGTGTACATACATTACTTATCCTGTACTGATCCTGAGTTACATCCTGTATTATACTCCAGAGCTGCACTCACTATTCTGCTGGTTCAATCACTGTGTACATACATTACTTATCCTGTACTGATCCTGAGTTACATCCTGTATTATACTCCAGAGCTGCACTCACTATTCTGTTGGTGCAGTCACTGTGTACACACATTACTTATCCTGTACTGATCCTGAGTTACATCCTGTATTATACTCCAGAGCTGCACTCACTATTCTTTGCTGTTGCAGTCACTGTGTACATACATTACTTATCCTGTACTGATCCTGAGTTACATCCTGTATTATACTCCAGAGCTGCACTCACTATTCTGTTGGTGCAGTCACTGTGTACATACATTACTTATCCTGCACTGATCCTGAGTTACATCCTGTATTATACTCCAGAGCTGCACTCACTATTCTGCTGGTGCAGTCACTGTGTACATACATTACTTATCCTGTACTGATCCTGAGTTACATCCTGTATTATACTCCAGAGCTGCACTCACTATTCTGCTGGTGCAGTCACTGTGTACATACATTACTTATCCTGTACTGATCCTGAGTTACATCCTGTATTATACTCCAGAGCTGCACTCACTATTCTGTTGGTGCAGTCACTGTGTACATACATTACTTATCCTGCACTGATCCTGAGTTACATCCTGTATTATACTCCAGAGCTGCACTCACTATTCTGCTAGTGGACTGAAGTGTCAAGGTGAGATGTTAGTTATACTTGGCAGCAGTTATACAGAGTTTCTCCGTTACTTGTACATTAGTCTGCTGGGATCTGTAGTGATCGGCTGTAATCTGTAAGGACACTTGGAAGTGTTTAGTTTCCCCGCAGCGCTCCCAGAGGGTAAATGTAGTATTACACTGTGTCCATTCACATCAGTGGGAAGTGTAACCAGGACAGGAGGACCCTAATGGAGGACCATCCAACCCCACCCTCAACCTCCTCTATATTCTCAGAATTCCCTGGCTTTGACATTAGATTTACTGGATGCCCCTTTAAGGAAGAGGACAAGATGGACAGGATCAGATCATAGATAGAGCTTTGAGATCCGGACAGGAGGCTGCACCTTGGAGCAGAGACGTCCAGATTCCTCAGGAGCAGTTCTCTGAATCCTCACTTCCTGCCCCAGGGCTCATATAGAAGGCTTAGATACCGCAGACAGTATCCACACAGGATAGGATTAGATACACAGCTCAGCAGACAGTATCACACAGGATAGGATTAGATCAGCAGCAGACAGTATCACACAGGATAGGATTAGATACACAGCTCAGCAGACAGTATCACACAGGATAGGATTAGATACACAGCTCAGCAGACAGTATCACACAGGATAGGATTAGATACACAGCTCAGCAGCAGTATCACAGGATTAATACACAGCTCAGCAGACAGTATCACACAGGATAGGATTAGATACACAGCTCAGCAGACAGTATCACACAGGATAGGATTAGATACACAGCTCAGCAGACAGTATCACACAGGATAGGATTAGATACACAGCTCAGCAGACAGTATCACACAGGATAGGATTAGATACACAGCTCAGCAGACAGTATCACACAGGATAGGATTAGATACACAGCTCAGCAGACAGTATCACACAGGATAGGATTAGATACACAGCTCAGCAGACAGTATCACACAGGATAGGATTAGATACACAGCTCAGCAGACAGTATCACACAGGATAGGATTAGATACACAGCTCAGCAGACAGTATCACACAGGATAGGATTAGATACACAGCTCAGCAGACAGTATCACACAGGATAGGATTAGATACACAGCTCAGCAGACAGTATCACACAGGATAGGATTAGATACACAGCTCAGCAGACAGTATCACACAGGATAGGATTAGATACACAGCTCAGCAGACAGTATCACACAGGATAGGATTAGATACACAGCTCAGCAGACAGTATCACACAGGATAGGATTAGATACACAGCTCAGCAGACAGTATCACACAGGATAGGATTATACACAGCTCAGCAGACAGTATCACACAGGATAGGATTAGATACACAGCTCAGCAGACAGTATCACACACAGGATAGGATTAGATACACAGCTCAGCAGAGTATCACACAGGATAGGATTAGATACACAGCTCACAGACAGATACACAGGATTAGATACACAGCACAGACAGTATCACACAGGATAGGATTAGATACACAGCTCAGCAGACAGTATCACACAGGATAGGATTAGATACACAGCTCAGCAGACAGTATCACACAGGATAGGATTAGATACACAGCTCAGCAGACAGTATCACACAGGATAGGATTAGATACACAGCTCAGCAGACAGTATCACACAGGATAGGATTAGATACACAGCTCAGCAGACAGTATCACACAGGATAGGATTAGATACACAGCTCAGCAGACAGTATCACACAGGATAGGATTAGATACACAGCTCAGCAGACAGTATCACACAGGATAGGATTAGATACACAGCTCAGCAGACAGTATCACACAGGATAGGATTAGATACACAGCTCAGCAGACAGTATCACACAGGATAGGATTAGATACACAGCTCAGCAGACAGTATCACACAGGATAGGATTAGATTAGATACACAGCTCAGCAGACAGTATCACACAGGATAGGATTAGATACACAGCTCAGCAGACAGTATCACACAGGATAGGATTAGATACACAGCTCAGCAGACAGTATCACACAGGATAGGATTAGATACACAGCTCAGCACAGACAGTATCACACAGGATAGGATTAGATACACAGCTCAGCAGACAGTATCACACAGGATAGGATTAGATACACAGCTCAGCAGACAGTATCACACAGGATAGGATTAGATACACAGCTCAGCAGACAGTATCACACAGGATAGGATTAGATACACAGCTCAGCAGACAGTATCACACAGGATAGGATTAGATACACAGCTCAGCAGACAGTATCACACAGGATAGGATTAGATACACAGCTCAGCAGACAGTATCACACAGGATAGGATTAGATACACAGCTCAGCAGACAGTATCACACAGGATAGGATTAGATACACAGCTCAGCAGACAGTATATCACACAGGATAGGATTAGATACACAGCTCAGCAGACAGTATCACACAGGATAGGATTAGATACACAGCTCAGCAGACAGTATCACACAGGATAGGATTAGATACACAGCTCAGCCAGACAGTATCACACAGGATAGGGATTAGATACACAGCTCAGCAGACAGTATCACACAGATAGGATTAGATACACAGCTCAGCAGACAGTATCACACAGGATAGGATTAGATACACAGCTCAGCAGACAGTATCACACAGGATAGGATTAGATACACAGCTCAGCAGACAGTATCACACAGGATAGGATTAGATACACAGCTCAGCAGACAGTATCACACAGGATAGGATTAGATACACAGCTCAGCAGACAGTATCACACAGGATAGGATTAGATACACAGCTCAGCAGACAGTATCACACAGGATAGGATTAGATACACAGCTCAGCAGACAGTATCACACAGGATAGGATTAGATACACAGCTCAGCAGACAGTATCACACAGGATAGGATTAGATACACAGCTCAGCAGACAGTATCACACAGGATAGGATTAGATACACAGCTCAGCAGACAGTATCACACAGGATAGGGATTAGATACACAGCTCAGCAGACAGTATCACACAGGATAGGATTAGATACACAGCTCAGCAGACAGTATCACACAGGATAGGATTAGATACACAGCTCAGCAGACAGTATCACACAGGATAGGATTAGATACACAGCTCAGCAGACAGTATCACACAGGATTAGGATTAGATACAAAGCTCAGCAGACTGTATCACACAGGATAGGATTAGATACAACGCTCAGCAGACTGTATCACACAGAAGAGGATTAGATACACAGCACAGCAAACAGTATCACACAGGATAGGATTAGATACACAGCTCAGCAGACAGTATCACACAGGAGAGGATTAGATACACAGCTCAGCAGACAGTATCACACAGGATAGGATTAGATACACAGCTCAGCAGACTGTATCACACAGGATAGGTTTAGATACAATGCTCAGCAGACTGTATCACACAGGATAGGATTAGATACACAGCTCAGCAGACAGTATCACACAGGATAGGATTAGATACACAGCCCAGCAGATAGTATCACACAGGATAGGATTAGATACACAGCTCAGCAGACAGTATCACACAGGATAGGATTAGATACACAGCCCAGCAGATAGTATCACACAGGATAGGATTAGATACACAGCTCAGCAGACTGTATCACACAGGATAGGATTAGATACACAGCTCAGCAGACAGTATCACACAGGAAAGGATTAGATACACAGCTCAGCAGACAGTATCACACAGGATAGGATTAGATACAAAGCTCAGCAGACTGTATCACACAGGATAGGATTAGATACAACGCTCAGCAGACTGTATCACACAGAAGAGGATTAGATACACAGCACAGCAAACAGTATCACACAGGATAGGATTAGATACACAGCTCAGCAGACAGTATCACACAGGAGAGGATTAGATACACAGCTCAGCAGACAGTATCACACAGGATTAGATACACAGTTCAGCAGACAGTATCACACAGGATAGGATTAGATACACAGCTCAGCAGACAGTATCACACAGGATAGGATTAGATACACAGCTGAGCAGACAGCATCACACAGGATAGGATTAGATACACAGCTGAGCAGACAGCATCACACAGGATAGGATTAGATACACAGCTCAGCAGACAGTATCACAGGATAGGCTTAGATACGCTGGCTCAGTGGTACGGTGTCTCTGGAGATCTTGCAGACTTCCCGCTGATTTATGTGTTTCCTCCTCTATATATATCTCTGTGTCCTTGTCCCGGCCGCTCTCGCCTCTGACACCCGCGCTCCTTCTCACCGCTCTGACACCTGCTGTTGTGTTCTTCTCTTTGCATTTCCTGCCATGATGCTTATCCGCCGGCGCTCCTGGGAGCGTGTCCTCCGCTCAGGAATGTCACACAGGCTTGTCACCTTCCAGCTCCGCTCCAGCATCCGGCTTCTCAGAGAAGGAAACCCTCAGGCTTTGTTCACACAATGAATTCTTACTGATATATCCTCCTGCAGAAACCGCTGCCATCTCTGCTGTGGGTTATTATTTGGAATGGAGATAAACCGCGAGCAGCGGCCTACCGAGGTGTCCACCCCCGGACCCTGCACCACGAACCTGGCGCAGCACAGATCTGCACTGAAACCTGTGCCGCAAACTATGTGTGAACATACCCCAACCCTCCAGGACGAATCCATCCCAGTATCCCTCAGATAAGAGGCGGCGTATCCGCAGATAGTGGGAACCGCTCCACAGACAAGATCTACCCCATCGGCAGATCTCTTCAGGGCAATTACCCCTAAAACTCAGGACCATGATGCATTGCGGCCCCTTCCGATTTCTTTATTTTTTAATTGGCGTGTTATACATACGGTAACACTGATTGTATGGGGATGTATTTATTTATTACATGATACATTTTTTATTTTAAGGTTTCCTTTTTTTGCATGTTATTATCATCATCACTCATAAAATACACTGCGCTTCTCCTGTATTACAGTGGACTGAGAAGCCAACTCACAGGACACCAGGGACTGAGGAATCAAACTACAGGCCATAACCACAAGACAACAGGGACAGAGGAGCGAAACCAAAGGACACCAGAGACCGAAGAGCCAAAAGACAGGACACCAGGGATTGAGGAGCCAAACCACAGGATACCAGGGACCAAAGAGCTAAAATACAGGACACCAGGGGCCAAGAACTCAAACCACAAGACTCCAGGGACAGAAGTGCCAAACCACGAGACACCAAGGAACCAAACTACAGGACATCAGGAACAGAGGAGCCAAACAACAGGGCAGCAGGGACAGAGGAGCCAAACTACAGGACACCAGGGACCAAGGAGCCAAACCTACAGGACACCAGGTACAGAGGAGCCAAACCACAGGACACCAGGGACTGAGGAACCAAACCACAGGACACCAGGGACAGAGGAGCCAAACCACAGGACACCAGGGACTGAGGAACCAAACTACAGGACACCAGGGACTGAGGAACCAAACCACAGGACACCAGGTACAGAGGAGCCAAACCACAGGACACCAGGGACTGAGGAACCAAACCACAGGACACCAGGGACTGAGAACCAAACTACAGGACACCAGGGACTGAGGAACCAAACTACAGGACACCAGGTACAGAGGAGCCAAACCACAGGACACCAGGTACAGAGGAGCCAAACCACAGGACACCAGGGACTGAGGAGCCAAAACTACAGGAACGCCAGGGACTGAGGAGCCAAAACCACAAGACAGAGGACAGAGGAACCAAACTAAAGGACAACCGGGTACAGAGGAGCCAAACCACAGGACACCCAGGGACTGAAGAGGCAAAACTACAGGACACCAGGGACTGAGGAACCAAACCACAGCACACCAGGGACTGAGGAAATTAAACTGCAGGACATCAGGGACCAAGGACTCAAACCACAAGACTCCAGGGACAGGGGAGCCAAAGCGACCAAAGAGCCAAAAGACAGGACACCAGGGATTGAGGAGTCAAACCACAGGATACCAGGGACAGAAGAGCCAAAATACAGGACACCAGGGACTGAGGAACCAAACAACAGGACACCAGGTACAGAGAAGCCAAACCACAGAACAGAGGAACCAAACCAAAGGACACCAGGGAGAGAGGAGCCAAAACCACAAGACACCAGGAACCAAATCAAAGGATACAAGGGACAGTGGAGCCAAACAACAGGACACCAGGGACAGTGGAGCCAAACAACAGGACAGCAGGGACCGAAGAGGCAAAACTACAGGACACCAGGGACTGAAGAACCAAACGACAAGACACCAAAGACTGGGGAGCCAAAGCACAGGATGCCAGAGACAGAATAACCAAACCACGAGACACCAGGGACAGAGGAACCAATCCAAAGGACACCAGGGACAGAGGAGCCAAACCACGAGACACAGGAGGGACAGAGGAACAAAACCAAAGGACAGCAGGGACCGAGGAGCCAAACCACAGAACATTAGGGACAGAGGAGCCAAACTACGAGGCATAAAGGACATAAGGGACCGTTATGTAAGCGGTCATTAGCATGCGCTGCACTGGCTGTACTTACCTTCCCTGGTCTTCCTCCGGGCCCCGCTCGGTGTCCTGACAAGTACAGCAGTCAAATTTTTAAGTTGAGAATTTCGTATGGCCGCGACCGATGTTAAAAATATCCAAATAGCCCTTAAGCCCCAAGAAAAGGTTCCTCATCGCTGAGTAAGTCAACGTGTGACCCTGGGAAACCAAAAAGTCTGCTCCCCACTGTCCTCGCGTCTCTCAGTTGCTCCAAATTTGCCTATTTCTGCAGGATTTCCATGTGTTTGGAGGTTTCTGGTAGCACTATGGCCACTCTTCTCATCTCACCGCTGTGACTTTTTGGAAACCCAACTATTGCATTTGTATGTGGGTTCAGTACCAAGTCTCACCTACATTGGGTGGTAATGGGTAGGCATGGTGGCATAAATCTCTAGAGGCACCAAAGAGCCCTTAATTATTAACGTTCTTTCTGCACTGATTGTATCAGGTAAACAGAACCCTGGTATTAGAGGTCCAAATCTACTGCATAGAGGATGACATTCAGCCACCACCAGGTGGAGCTCCTGAGGTAGATGTATACAGCTTTTATTAAGTGCAGTAATGAATCCGTCTTCAGTGAGCGCCACCTAGTGGTGGCTGCAGGAGTCCAGATTTATATTTTCCCAAACTATTGACTGCACTGTGTTCCTGTCATGTTTTACTGATTGTACAGGTTTGTGCTGCAGTGCACTCTCCCTTTAACAGAAAAGGTGCAACGCTCAGTCCCTTAAAAAGAACAGGTGCAGTGAGCTGCCCCTTTAATAGAACAAGTGTGGTGTTCTGCTCCTTTAACAAGTACAGTGCAATGTTCCTTTAAAAGAAGATATGTAGTACACTGTCCGTTTAACAGGACGGGTGCAGTGCGCTGTTCCTTTCATAGCAGTGCTCTCTCTGTCTAACAGAACTGGTGCGGTGTGCTATCCCTTTAACAGAAAGTAAGCAGTGTCCCTTTAACAGAACATAGTCAGTACTTTCCTTTTAATGAGTGTAGTGCGCTGTCCCTTTAAAAGACTGGGTGCGATGTGCTGTCCCTTTGATAGAACGGATGCACGTTAGAACGGATCCGCTTTCCTTTGATAGAACGGATGCTGATAGAACGGATGCAGTGGCTTTCCCTTTGATAGAACGGATGCAGTGCGCTTTCCCTTTAATAGAACGGATGCAGTGCGCTTTCCCTTTGATAGAACGGATGCAGTGCGCTTTCCCTTTAATAGAACGGATGCAGTGTGCTTTCCCTTTAATAGAACGGATGCAGTGCGTTGTCCCTTTAATAGAACGAGTGCGGTATTTTGTTCCTTTAACAAGTACAGTGCAATGTTCCGTTTAACAGGACGGGTGCAGTGGGCTGTCCTATGCAACAGAATGTGTGCAGAGCGCCGTCCCTTTAATACAATGGGTGCAGTGCTCTCTCTGTCTAACAGAACTGGTGCTGCGTGTTGTAACTTTAACAGAAAGGAAGAAGCGCACTGTCCCTTTAACAGAACATAGTAAGTACTTTGCTTTTAATGAGTGCAGTGTGCTGTCCCTTTAATATAACAGGTGCAGTGCAGTATCCCTTTAACAAAACGGGTTTGCGGTGCGCTCTCCCTTTAATAGAACGAGTGCAGTGTTCTGTCCCTTTAACAGAATGGGTGGAGTTTGGAGTCACCATAAGAGAATGGGTGCAGTGCGCTGTCCCTGTAATGAAACGGGTGCAGTGCGCATTCCCTTTAAAAGAATGGGTGAGATGTGCTGTCCCTTTAAAAGAACATATCCAATACTTTCCCTTTAATTAGTAAAGTCTTCTGTACCTTTAACAGAATGTGTGCAGTGCGCTGTCCCTTTAATAGAACAGATGCAGTTCACAATCCTTTTAACAGAACGGGTGCAGTGTGCTGTCCCTTTAATAGACCGGGGTGCCGTGCGCTGTCTCATTTAATAGAACGATGCAGTGCGCTGCCTCTTTAACAGAACGGGTGCAGTGCGCTGTCTCTTTAATAGACCGGGTGCAGTGCGCAGTCCCTTTAATAGACCGGGTGCCGTGCGCTGTCTCTTTAATTAGAACAATGCAGTGCGCTGCCTCTTAACAGAACGGGTGCAGTGCGCTGTCTCTTTAATAGACCGGGGCAGTGCGCTGTCTCTTTAACGGGGCCTTAAGAAATGCGCTGCCTCTTTAACAGAACAGGTGCAGTGCGCTGTCTCTTTAAAAAGAACGGGTGCAGTGCGCTGTCCCTTTAATAGACCGGGTGCAGTGTGCAGTCCCTTTAATAGACCGGGTGCCGTGCGCTGTCTCTTTAATAGAACAATGCAGTGCGCTGCCTCTTTAACAGAACGGTGCAGTGCAGTGCGCCTGTCTCTTTAATAGACCGGGTGCAGTGCGCTGTCTCTTTAATAGACCAGGTGCAGTGCGCAGTCTCTTTAATAGACCGGGTGCAGTGTGCCGTCTCTTTAATAGAACGATGCAGTGCACTATCCCTTTAATAGAAGGTGTGCAGTGCGCTGTCCCTTTAACAGAAGGTGTGCAGTGCTCTGTCCCTTTAACAGAACAGGTGCTGTTCATGCGCCCATACAGCTACAGCGCAGCATCGGGGGCAGCACTGGAGGCTGCAGTGGAACCAGGTAAGAGATCAGCCCCAGACACGTTATCATACAGCAGAGGATCTGGAGCTTTGTGTCAGACATAAAGACTGCAGTCAGAAGGAGACCCGACACTGCTCTCCGGGATGACACTGAGATTCTGTGCAGGAGGCGAGCGCTGCGCAGTGACAGGACATCGCGGGTGACGCGCGGCGGCTGTTTACTAACGTCCGGAAATCAACCATTCATAACAGGAAGAGAACGTGGGAAAAAAACAAGAAGACGCTTCTCCCGTCAGATGTGAGGAGCGGAAGATAGAAAGAGGAGAAGGTAAAGCCGCCGGGTCCCGTGCCAAGGACAACAGGGGCGCAGGGCAGGAAGCAGCTCCGGACAATCTAAACAGCGGGAGGAAGAGGATGTGCTGCGCTACCGCCGACAATCCCTGCTCCGCAATCTCCTTGTTTTCATCCTCAAGGAAAAAGAATCCACATCACAGCTTAAGAAACTGCGTCATGAGCCCGTCTGATCTGCAGCTGCTCCTGTGTACACACAATGCCCCGGGGTCAAATACTTTGCTGTATTCACATACTAATGACAGACTGGCACACGCCTGGCATCTTATGTCACATGGAGCTCCGAATAAACAATCCAAAAGTATAACCATCAAGAGAGGAGAAAGAAAACCCCCACTGATAAGTGATATAATGCTGATTTACTGCAGCCACCACTAGATGGAGCTCAGTACATACAGATTATACAGCCACCACTAGAGGGAGCTCACTACATACAGATTATACAGTCACCACTAGAGGAAGCTCACTGCATACAGATTATACAGCCACCACTAGATGGAGCCACATACAACATACAGATTATACAGCCACCACTAGATGGAGCTCAGTACATACATACAGCCCACACTAGAAGGGAGCTCACTTATACAGATTATACAGCCACCACTAGAGGGAGCTCACTGCATACAGATTATACAGCCACCACTAGAGGGAGCTCACTGCATACAGATTATACAGCCACCACTAGAGGGAGCTCACTGCATACAGATTATACAGCCACCATTAGAGGGAGCTCAACTGCATACAGATTATACAGACACCACTAGAGGGAGCTCACTGCATACAGATTATACAGCCACCACTAGGGAGCTCACACATACAGATTATACAGCACAGCTCACTACATACAGATTAACAGCCACACTAGATGGAGCTCAAGTACATACAGATTATACAGCCACCACTAGAGGGAGCTCACTACATACAGATTATACATCCACCACTAGAGGGAGCTCACTCATACACATATATACAGCCACCACTAGAGGGAGCTCACTGCATACAGATTATACAGCCACCACTAGAGGGAGCTCACTGCATACAGATTATACAGATACAGCCACCACTAGAGGGAGCTCACTAGATATACAGCCACCACTAGAGGGACTCACATACAGATTATACAGCCACCACTAGAGGGAGCTCACTGCATACAGATTATACAGCCACCATTAGAGGGAGCTCACTGCATACAGATTATACAGACACCACTAGAGGGAGCTCACTGCATACAGATTATACAGCCACCACTAGAGGGAGCTCACTACATACAGATTATACAGCCACCACTAGATGGAGCTCAGTACATACAGATTATACAGCCACCACTAGAGGGAGCTCACTACATACAGATTATACATCCACCACTAGAGGGAGCTCACTACATACGGATTATACAGCCACCACTAGAGGGACCTCCCTACATACAGATTATACAGCCACCACTAGAGGGAGCTCACTACATACAGATTATACAGCCACCACTAGAGGGAGCTCACTACATATATATTATACAGCCACCACTAGATGGAGCTCACTACATACAGATTATACAGCCACCACTAGATGGAGCTCAGTAACATACAGATTATACAGCACCACTAGAGGAGCTCAGTACATACAGATTATACAGCCACCACTAGAGGAGCTCACTACATACAGATTATACAGCCACCACTAGAGGGAGCTCACTCATACAGATTATACAGACCACAGCAGCTACTTTACAGATTATACAGCCACCACTAGAGGGAGCTCACTGCATACAGATTATACAGACACCACTAGAGGGAGCTCACTGCATACAGATTATACAGCCACCACTAGAGGGAGCCACTAGAGGGAGCTCACTACATACAGATTATACAGCCACCACTAGAGGGAGCCACTACATACAGATTATACAGCCACCACTAGAGGGAGCTCACTACATACAGATTATACACAACCACTAGAGGGAGCTCACTACATACAGATATACAGCCACCACTAGAGGGAGCTCACTACATACAGATTATACAGCCACCACTAGAGGGAGCTCACTACATACAGATTATACAGCACCACTAGAGGGAGCTCACTACATACAGATTATACAGCCTCACAGCTACTACATACAGATTATACAGCCACCACTAGAGGGAGGAGCTCACTACATACAGATTATACAGCCACCACTAGAGGGAGCTCACTACATACATTTATACAGAGCCACCACTAGAGGGAGCTCACACTAGAGGGAGCTCACTACATACAGATATATACAGCCACCACTAGAGGGAGCTCACTACATACAGATTATACAGCCACCACTAGTGGAGCTCACTACATACAGTTATACAGGCAGGAGGGAGCTCAGTACATACAGATTATACAGCCACCACTAGAGGGAGCTCAGTACATACAGATTATACAGCCACCACTAGAGGGACTCACATACAGATTATACACCACTAGAGGGAGCTCACTGCATACAGATTATAACAGCCACCATTAGAGGGAGCTCACTGCATACAATACAGCCACACTAGAGGGAGCTCACTGCAATACAGATTATACAGCCACCACTAGAGGGAGCTCACTACATCAGATTATTACGCACCACTAGAGGGAGCTCACTGCATACAGATTATACAGCCACCACTAGAGGGAGCCCTACATACAGATTATACAGCCACCACTAGAGGGAGCTCACTACATACAGATTATACAGCCACCACTAGATGGAATAGATTATACAGCCACCACTAAAGGGACGCTCAGTAACATACAGATTATACAGCCACCACTAAAGGGAGCTCAGCATACAGATTATACAGCTCACTGCCAACTTATCACTACAACAGATTATACAGCACCACTAGAGGGAGCTCACTACATACAGATTATAGCCACCACCACCCGTATAGGGACCTCCCTACATACAGATTATACAGCCACCACTAGAGGGAGCTCACTACATACAGATTATACAGCCACCACTAGAGGGAGCTACACAACACACTGCATATTATACAGCACCACTAGAGGGAGCTCACTAGATACAGATTATAGACAACCACTAGAGGAGCTCACTAATACAGATTTAACAGCCACCACTAGAGGGAGCTCACTCATAGAATACATGACATAAGGCCCACCACTAGAGGCAGAACATACACTTACATTGATTATAAGCCACCACTAGGGAGCTCACTATACAGATTATACAGCCACCACTAGAGGAGCTCACTACATATATATATACAGCCACCACTAGAGGAGCTCACTACATACAGATTATACAGCCTCATACATACAGATTATACAGCCACCACTAGAGGAGCTCACTGCATACAGATTATACAGCCACCATGACACTGGCCACTAGAGGAGCTCACTACATAAGGATATACAGCCACCACTAGGGGACCTCCCTACATACAGATTATACAGCCACCACTAGAGGGAGCTCACTACATACAAATTTACAGCCACCATTAGAGGGAGCTCACTACATTACAGATTATACAACACCACTAGAGGGAGCTCACATACATACATATAGCTCACACATACCTACACAAACACTAACAGCCACTACATACAGCATAAAGCCTCCACTAGAGGAGCTCATGCAACATGCAGATTATGCATACACCACCACTAGAGGAGGAGCCTCACTACATACAGATTATACATCCCCACTAGAGGGAGCTCACTACATACAATGCAGAATTATTGACACTACTAGAGGGAGCTCACATCATACAGATTATACAGCCACCACTAGAGGGAGCTAACTATTATACAGAACCAAGATAGAATAGCTCAGCCAGATATACATCCACTAGAGGCTAGAGGGCGCTCACACTACAAATTATACAGATTCATACAGAACTTATCAGGGTTATAGTTAAACAGCTAAAATGTTCTTAGCTGTATTGTTTTCAACCACAGGCCTCAGATCAGTCATGTGCTCTGCCTCTATTGCACATGTACTACCAGTGGTCCAACTACTTAAGACATTAAATCCAATTAAACTTTCATTTAACCCATTTAAAACAAACTCAGCTTGAATTTATTTCCCATCCTGAAGAGCTTTTGACTGACCACAGTTTAGATGATTCATTCATTTCCTACAAGAAAAACAGCAAAACAAAAACATCTGACAAGAAAGATGATTACAGATAAACAGCGACAACAGGAACCACGTCAGCGACACACGTCCATAAATTCTGTAAATGTACGACCAGCATTCTATATAAAGACAGTGGACACAAGGGACCTGCACTCATCATAATCAACATGACTGCTACTGTATATGCTACTGTACTAATTACCAATCATTCCTGTGCTCAGTGCACCCCCTGCTGAGTAATGTCTCAGTATTATAACTATCCTATGTACAAGAATATAACTACTATAATACTGCTCCTATGTACAAGAATATAACTACTATAATACTGCCTCCTATGTACAAGAATATAACTACTATAATACGCCTCCTATGTACAAGAATATAACTACTATACTACTGCTCCTATGTACAAGAATATAACTACTATAATACTGCTCCTATGTACAAGAAATAACTACTAACTTTGTCAATGTACTAAGAATATACTATAATACTGCTCCTGTATAAAGAATATAACTACTATAATACTGCCTCCTATGTACAAGAATATAACATAATTACTATAATACTGCTCCTATGTACAAGAAATAAACTACTATAATACTGCTCCTAGTACAAGAATATAACTACTATATATACTGCCTCCTATGTACAGAATATAACTACTATAATACTGCCTCCTAAGGGTGAGGTTGTGTGTCAGTAGCTCTCCCTGATGTCTGAGAAATCCGGGGTGTGGCCAGCTTCAGCTGGAACTTTCCTAAGCAAGCCCAGGCTTCAGGCCTACACTGGGACAGAAACTCCCAGTCTTTTTCATCTGTGGATTTAATCCTAATGTCTTCCTGGAAGGAAATTCATAGAATGTAATTGCCAGCACTCAGAAAAAGTACAGAAAGTATGGATATGACGAAACACAGAAAGAAGGAACTGAATCCAGGAAAAGTGAGGTGAGACAGCCAGCCATGAAAGTCTTGCAGAAGTCAGGGAAGTCAAGTGACTCCAAAAAGGAACTTTGTGGGGAACAAAACTGTGAGTAAGATCCAGCAGGTGAACAGGAGCAGAGCTCATCTCAGCAGGTGCTCAGCTCACCCCTCAGCGACATCGCAG
>ONZH01019973.1:0-74924 GCA_900303285.1 Rhinella marina | reverse complement strand
GACAGAAGTTACTTTTTACCTTTATTTTTTCAATCCCTGTTGGCTGCGGAATGGAAGGGGGCGTGGCCTGACCGAGTTGGGGACGTTCCTTAGCTGGACCTGGAGGTGGGGATTTTAAGTCCTTCTTTTGAGGGTGGTTTGAATTACAGGTTGATGCCATGGTAATTTATGAGGAAACATAGTGGGTAGCAGTGGAAGAAAACATCTTTTGTTACTACTGAATGGTAAATATGTGAAATTTACATTATATTAGGTAATGATTGATGATGAGTTAGTCTAAAACATAAGGTATATTTATGGTAACCGGAATACCCCTTTAACAGTGTCATCCACAGCGCTCTGCCCCTTTAAAGCAGACCTACAGCAATGAAGGAAAATGGCTGGGTTGTTATGGAAGCCTGGTGTGTGGAGACTAACTAATTGGCTGATAAGGGTCATGTGACCAAGCTTTTATTATGTATTTTTGGGAATATCTCAGGAACGGTACGTCCTTGAAAGCTGAGACCCATTCTAAAACCTTCCCAGACACCTGATGTACCTGTGTGCAAAATTTCGTGATTGTAGCTGCAACGGTGTGGATTCCTTTATCGGATATACACACATACATATACACATACATACACTCAACTTTATATATTAGATATATACTATATATATATCAGTCCAAGGGCGGACACAGACAGCAGAGGGCCCCTGTGCAAAGAATGTGCCTGGGCCCCCCAAGCCCTAACCTATGGTATCCTAACATTACATACAGCAATATGAAACTTGCAAAACATACAGGGTAAGGTTACTTTCACACCTGCAGCACTACGCTCGGGCCACCTGATCTGGCAGAGAATGCAAGGAAATGGCCGGAAAAAACTCAGGCATGCAGCAGTTTGTGTCCCGCTGATTCTCAGCATTTTTGCCAGATTGTGGCCGGATCTCTGCTGGACCCCATTATAGTTAATGGGACAAGCGGGCATTCTCCCACCTTCTTGAACACCCCATCCTGCCACCCCCAATACTGAGACGCTGTTCTCCCCAATACTGCAGAAACAGTCCCCCTGCAAATACTAGTTACACACAGATACTACCACATTCAGTAATTATTGGCACCGAGTGCTCTAAAAAATAACTGCTCCCAGGAAATTGTGCCCCTGACACTAATAGTGCAAACATAATGTCCCCCAAAAATAACTGTGCTAAGCTGATACCATGGTGATAACCCCCCACAGTAATAGCGCTCCCCAAAGTCCCAATAGAAATAATTAGTGCCCCCAGTAGGGCCAATGTCCCCATAATGCCCTCATAATGTGTGCCAATGCCCCCTACTGTGTGCCCAAAAATCCCTCTTAGTGCCCCAGTTAAGCCAAGGTCTACATAGTGCCCTATAATTTGCGCCAGTATAAAATACTCCTATATATTGCCCCCATGGTGCCAGTATAAAATGCCCCCATAATGTGTGCCAGTATAATGCCCTTTATAATGACCCCCATAGTGCTCCTCTCCCCCCCTTCTCCATAGTGTCCTCCATGTATGCCAGTATATAAGATAGGGCCCCTATAGTGCTCCTCCTCCTCCACAGTGCCCTCATGTATGCCAGTGTATAAGATAGGGCCCCCAGTAGATGCCCCATAGTGAATTACCCTTTTCTATAGTGCCCCCATGTGTGCCAGTATATAAGATAGGGCCTCCATAGTGCCCCTAATGTGTGGCAGTATATAACATAGGGCCCCCATAGTGCCCCCCCCAGTATATAGGATAGTGCCCCCATGCGTGCCAGTATATAGGATAGTGCCCCCATGTGTGCCAGTATATAGGATAGTGCCCTCCATAGTGCTCCCCCCCTCCCATAGTGCACCCCATGTGTTCCAGTATATAAAATAGGGCCCCCCATAGTGCTCCTCCACCTCCATAGTGCCCCCCATGTGTGCCGGTATATGAAAGAGCCCCCATATTGCTCCTCCACCTCCATAGTGCCCCCTATGTGTGCCAGTATATAAATGGTGCACCCCATAGTGCTCCTCCCCCTCCATAGTGCCCTCCATGTTGTGCCAGTATATATATAGGGCCCCCATAATGCTCCTCCTCCATAGAGCCCCCTGATGTGTGCCAGTACATAAAATAGTGCCCCCCATAGTGCTCCCCCCCTCCATAGTGCCCCTACTAGGTGCTAATATATAAAATAGTGCCCCCCATAGTGCTCCTCCCCCTCCATAGTGCCCCCGCTGTGTGCCAATATATAAAATAGTGCCCCTCCATAGTGCCCCCACTGTGTGCCAATATATAAAATAGTGCCCCCCCACAGTTCTCTTCCATAGTGCCCCCACTGTGTTCCAGGGCCCTTGGCATAGCGTAAATGAAAAAAATAAACACTTATACTTACCTCCATGAGCCTGTCAGCGATGTCATTGCGCCGCCTGTGCCGGCCTCTGATAGGCTGCAGGTCTAGGGCCTGCAGCCTATCAGAAGAATGGGGAAGGGAGACGCCTCTCCCTCCCCTGCTCCGCCGCATCCATGTGTATCTCTGTCCTGAGGACGGCGATGCAGATGTATATAGAGATGAGCGCTTCCACAATGGAAGCGCTCATTTCTTTCTGCCACCGGCAAGAAGGGCTCCCCTCCGGCCCTGGCCCCTGTGCAGCTGGTTCGGTATGTCCGCCCCTGTATCACTCTGTTGTTCAGTTTTCCCTTTAATAGAGCCATATAATAATATAATAAATATTCTGCATTCTGTTTCTCTCTAAAAAAGGTTTATTTTTTGTTTATAAACAGCTAAACATTATGTGACTGTGGTTTACATCACTAGATTTGTTTTTCTGTTTCGATATAGACTTAATTGCCACATTGTTATAAATAGATTTAGCTTAGACAGCCTGCTAGAAAAATATGTATTTACTTGTGTATAATCCGTGTGGTTTTTGATATTCAGTGGAGCCCATACATGTTAACGTGCAAATGGTGCGTCAAATCATGACTAGAGATGAGCGAATATATTCGCAAAGATTCGTTATCCGCACGGATATTTGCATACTCGTAAGTATTCGTTACTCGGCCGAGTAGCGTGTGTTTTTTTAAAACTCCTCCATGCATGTTTAGCGCCTATTTCTTAGCCAATAAACATGCAGCGAAGCCTGGGGGACCTCCTGCCATGACCTACTACCTTTTCTACGTGTCTAGGAGTGATTAGCTGCCTGCATCAGGTGACGTGCTATTATATATATGCGTACGCCTGGGGCTCGGATCACACACCTTGTGGTTTTAAGAGAGGGAAAGAGTGTGCGTGTGATAGGGATAGCGAAAGCGTACGAAATATCTGATATATAAGTGGACGAAATATCTGATATATAAGCTTACGAAATATCTAAATCTGAGTTGATCTAAACATAAGTGATAAATCCTGACACACATGACTATTAACTTCTATTAGATCGTAATCACCCAGCTTTCTTAGAGTCCTAATCAATAAGTTGTCATTCAAAAATCTCAGAAAGTTGAGTGACAGCTTCTCTATGCTTGCAAGTGGTAATGGTTTCACTGTCTTGAATTCATACGCAACAGCGTATAGAGTAAATTATACGTAGCAATAGCGTACACTTTATTGGACACTGTCCTGTCGCTCCTTGCACTGTCTCTGCCTGCTCCATGCATGCTGCCCCTGGTGTTCCCTATCCATTTCCGTGGTGTTTCCATCACTTTCAGAGGTTTTCAGGTGTTTAGCCAACCTTGCCTGCGAAGAACTTGGGTCCCCTGCAAAAATGCTTGTATCTCCCATTGACTTCAATGGAGTTATTCGGTACAAATATACGAAGTTTTAGAAAAGTTTGTACCGAGTACCGAGCACACGAGCATTTTAATATTCGCTCATCTCTAATCATGACCATTATAATATCGTGACACATGCAGTAATCCTTGTGTTACCTTTTGTTAATATGAGGCAGGTTTATTTTATTATGATGCTCTATCCACAAGGTTTTGATATAGATTATTAAATCTAATTGATTGATCAGACCGGGCATACAAGTAGAACCTGTTGAACCATTTAGAACAAAATGAACAACCTTTTGTTTTGCTCTTATTACATTCTGCCATAGTGCCAGTGAAGATGTTTATAACAATAAGCACTAGCTTGCTATCAAAAGCACTTGCCCCCAGACAAAAACCTCATGAACCCCAATATAAGTCAATAGGGTTTGTCTGAATTAAAAAAGTGACCCGACATACGTATTGGTCTTGGCTCTGTTAAAGGGAACCTGTCACCATAAAAATTCAGTTCAGTCAAATGGCATAATGCTATAGAGCTGGAGGAACTGAGCAGGTTAATATATAATTTTGTAATATGATTGTGTATGACTTGTAATTTATTGATTTAAATTTCTACTCCTTTTATGTATAGAAGTCCAGTGGGAAATCTCACTCAATGATTGAAAACCTTTCACATATGAGTATGCAAACGTAGTTGTCAGACATTAAGTTGTCAGCATTCCTCAGCATAGAAAGAACACAAACTAAAAGTTTTACTTTTTCCTATAAAACTATACATAAGTCTGCTTGGCTCCTCGAGTTCTATAGCAGGACATCATGTTCAATGTGACAGGTTAAATTTAAGTAGAAAAGCCAGGCTTGTAAAGTAGACATAGATTTAGTGATAATTGGCATGAGCAAACACACAAAATGATCTCTCCTACTGAAGAACACGGTTTGTGCACTCATTGATTGGGATTATAATGAATAATGGTTTTTCCAAGAAATTTTAACTGTTGACCTATCCTCTGGCCACTGGTGCCTTCTCAAACAGTTGATCAACAGGGGACACAGGTGTTGGACTTCCACCGATTAGATACTGATGACCTACACAGAGGAAAACCTAGTCTAAATGTACTGTATGTTCAAGAAAGGCAAATTCTCTTTAACAAATCACCACTTTATGGCAAGAGAACCTATCATAATATACATTCAGTCCTATCTGCAGGTAGCATGGTATAGACCAGAGAAGCTGAGCAGATTAAAATATTTATGTGAAAAGGTCTGTATAACTGTATAATTTATTTTTGTTTTAAATTTCTGCTCATTCGATGGTTAGGAGTCCAGTGGGCAGTCCTACATAGTGACTGACAGCTATTTCTACATGCACACTCATAAAGGGGAATGTGTCAATCACTATGTAGAACTCCCCATGTGACTACTAAGCAGAGTATGAATAGGAATTTAAATGAATAAAACAAAAGTTCTGCACAATTATATATCAGTTAACCTCAGCTCCTTCCACTTTATAATAGAATGCCTGCAGAGCAGACACCATGTTCTACTTCATAGGTTCCCTTTAAAAGCATCTTACAAATTACTGAGCACATTGAATAATGTCCGTCTGTCAGATGACAGATGGAAATCATTTCCGTGATGAAGGGCTATCATACACTACTCATAAAAAGTTAGGGATATTTGACTTGTGGGTGAAATTTCAGGATGAACCTAAAATGCACACTAACCTTTACAGGTGAACTTTCTCTAAACTTCTGAATGCACATGACCAACTGTTCAGTGTTTCATTACTTTTTGCACAACTTGCTGTTCTCTAACAAGGAGCTTAACGGAACAATTCACAGCAAGTATTTTATTCATAAATCGCCCAATTCATTTCCTTGTACATTTCCTTGGTATTTAAACAGTCCTCCTCATCATGCTGTTCACATTTTGACATCATGAGACCAATACGACACCTAACAATTGATCAACAGTACCTTGCCATTGCAAGGCTTCTAGCTGGATGTTCTTAGACAGAAGTGGCCACTGAGCTTAGAGTGTCACAGAGTGCCATGATCAGGTTGCAACAGAGATAGAGAGACTGGATGAGTCACAGAAGGGCACAGAAGTGGACTTTCTTTCCTTCCACTACCACCAGACACAGGAGTCATGGTCTGGCATGGGCCAGGGCATATCTAAGCTGGACAAGGGACCAGTGGGCCTCAGTGCTGTTCACTGATCAAAGTCGATTCACGCTGAGCAGAAATGATGGCCACCAATGATGTTGGAGACATCAAGGAGGGCGCTATGCATCAGCCACTGGTGAGCCTGTGGTGCTGTTACAGTGTGGGCAGGTGTATCTAGTCAATACAGAACTGCCCTACACTGTAAATGGCACAGTAACAATCTCATACTACTTAAATAACATCATTAATCCAGTCATTGTGCCTCTGCATGAGCAACACAGGCCTAATTTCATCTTTATGGACGACACTACGCCGGCTCATGGAAGTCAGATCATTAGGGAACAGCTGTTGGAGACTGGGGTAACTCAAATGGAGTGCCCTGCACTTTCTCCAGAGCTGAATCCCATTGAAAACCTTATGGAATCAGCTGAGTCACCGTGTAGAGGCTCGTAACTCAAGAACCTCAATGACCTTAGGGCCACCCTACAAGAACAGTGGGATGCCATGCCTCATCAGACAATAAGTCAACTTGTGAACAGCATGAGACTTCGTTGTCAAGCTGTATTTGATGCTCAAGGCCGCATGACAAGTTATTGAAACACTGACATTTTTGTTGGGGTATTCCCACCACTGTTGTTGGCTTTCGTTTCAATAAATTGTTTGAGATAAGGAAATCACCATTGCATGTTTCTACTTAAATGTCCTACTTTCATGATGTAATGTCATTGTTTTTACATTTTCCATAAATTTCACCCAAAAGCCAAATGTCCCTAACTTTTTGTGAGTAGTGTATGGTACGGTGAACCAATATTCCATTTGTTTTTTACTGTATGTTTTCATTTTTTGTAAATGGAGGCAATGACTTGATCTATAATGCTAAAATAATTTATTTATCTTTAGCTTGTACTTTTTGGCTACCCACAATAATTGTAATAGTAGAACTATATCTTTGAGATAAGTAAGTACTTTGGAGGAGATTTATTATCCCCTTTATCTTCAAAAGAGTTGCAAACCATGGGTCTGTGACTTTTTAAATGTCATTGTGCCAATCTAAGCACATTTGACATTTCTACTCTGCCCTTACCTCTTTCTGCCCTCACATGGTTCATTTATCATCATTTAAACCAGTTTTCTGGTTTAAATGATTACTGAAATGTACACCAACTGCGAGCAGTTCTAACTTGCTATAAGCTGGCGTAGCTTTCAAGGCGCAGATACTTAAATTGTCACTATCTTTTCACTAAAGTCATAGAGACATATCAACAGTTTAGATCAGTGGGGGTCTGATCACCTAGTACGATGAGAGAGAAACGTGCTCACATCACACTTTCTCTACTTGCTGTTGAGCTTGTAATCAAGACTTCTTTGGAGACCCTCTGGTGCAGAATGGAACATGCTATGCGTGCATTTCTTTTCCCTCATTCAAGGCATCGGTGAGAGTCTCAGTGGCTAGACCCACAGTGATCTAAACTTTTGATATGTCTCGATGACAGAAAAAAATTGTGTGAAAAGTTAGTGACCCTTTAATTTATGACAAGGCTTGCACCTCGTCATAAATTTAGCGCATCCTCTGGCAGCACAGGGGGATATAAAGTCTTGAGTACAAATGCTATTCTTGATAAATTATCCAATATGTGTTTATGTAATTTATGTTGGTACTTGGTACATTATTATAAAAAGCTGTAGATTTTTGTGATTATGGGGAATTATAATAACTACTCTAATGACTATTAGAGTATTATTCATGCGAATAGGAACAGCATGGCAGTAATCAGGCATGGCCACTGCACAGTATATGAAACTGTTGTGCTCTGGCGTTTGGTTCCAGTTGCAGCAGTTCCTAAAAACAGCTGATCGGTGCAGGGTATGGGATCACCTCTCATCTGATGTCAATTGTAGTCCCAGGAACTCCCAGGAAAACCCAGTTAAGTCAATATTGTAATTTTGTAGTTAAGATAATAGTAAAATGCAAATATTCTCCTGAACTGAATGAATTGGTAGACATAATTATGGGTCCAGTGGCTGGTACCAGGCTGCAACACGTATTGCCTGGATCCTAAATAGGGAATGATTAGTCCAAACAGAAATTGACTTGAGCTGGATTTGTGTTACTCCCATCTAACAAAGGGGTAGCTGGTTTGCTGAGTGAAATCACCATATTTAATATATTGAGACAATCTATGATAGTGTGAAGAAAATCTATGATTAATTGCAATTAAAATGTTTCCTATCATGGTTTCCAACTTGCTTGTATGTGACTATTGGATGCAGACAAGGCAAGTTACAGTACAACCCCATACACCAGCTTAAGTAACTACGCAGCCATGTAGTCTACCTGGAATTCTACAAAAGAAGAGCAAACATTGAATATTCAAATCCATATCTGCATGTCTACTGTATAGTTATTACTATGTAGCACAGTAGGACAGATAGTGAGTAGTTCTACACTAGCAAAGCTCACTGAGAGCCTTAGCCAAGCAATAGCAAAAAAAGCCAAATTTTTCCTAGGCCTACCATCCACTTTGTTGATTGGCCACTTTTATCATTAACCAATAGGCCCCAATGAAGGTCAGAGAACAACAGCAGTAGTACTACATGCAGCAATGCTATCAACTTGCCACTGAATTGTAATTATTTCAAGCATATGCATCTTGCTTTAATAACTATTATTGTGCCATAAGGGCTACCCTTTTTAAATGGTTTCATATGGAAACAAATTTCATTTTCCGAAAAGAAGGGTGCAGCATGTTGTGCAACATATTAGAAGAAAAAGATATAAAAATAATAAGCACTAAAGCTAAGAACAGTTTTAGTCTATTTTGTCCATTTCATACCAGGTTTCTTCTACAGTGCATTGACAAAATTAGAAAGATGAAATGTGGGAAACAGCTTTATTCCCCCAGCATGGTATGACTAAAGAAATCAGTGTTTATGGAAGACCTAGAAATGTTAATCTGTAGATGAGCTTTTACCACATTAAATGAGACATTACATGGACTGTTACTCAGTTATTTTTTTTTACTAAATACATATTATGAAAAAATAATAAATATAAGCCATTGGTGTTAAAATCAACTCTAGCATAGCTCTTGTACATTACAAATGAAAACGCTCAAATAGACAGTGTTAAACCCTGTGAAGCACGTGTGAAGCCATGGTGCAGAGCCTTAGATCTGTGAAGTTCTGCTTTAAGTGCAGGATGGTCATCCTTTAATTTGGCTTAAACAAGCACATGCGCAAACACACTTTTGACTTCTGGGACATTATGAAATTATGTTTCTGAAATGATTTCCATGTAAATGTTCTTTGAGTTCACCGAAGGGTTCCTAAGCCCCAACATAATGTTATTATGACCAATGCTTTACAGTTCCCCTGCTGATTTTGCCTGTTGTGTAAAAAGCCAAGTCAGTTTTATATTTATTTCAAGAAAAAAAGGAGAGCGTTAAAAAAAATACACAAAAAAACTAGTCTTTAGTTGTAAAGGAGCCAGTGGATGCCTTGCTTATAAAGCTAATGCCTTGTATTTCCAAGAGACTTGTCTTTGTGGAAGTAGGAATAGAATGAAGAAGCACAGCTAGAAGGATGCAATTTATGGCATTCTCTGTTATTCTTCTTTATCTGGAAAATAAGAAGAAAAAAAAGGAGAGTCACTTGTGAAACCGTTCCCAGATGATCTTCCATCAGAGAAAACACTGCTGAGAAAAGAAACTATCATGGATATAAAAAAAGCATCGAGTTTGGCCATGTATAATACTGTTCATGGTCATGATGTGATTTGTCCACTATGGAGCAGATGTATTACTGAAAATGTACATTTTTTTGCCCCATTTTGTGCCAAAAAATGGCATTCATATCTTGCATCACATTTACTGTTTTACATACTTTCTCTAATATTTTACGCCTCATCTGACATGGGGTGTGGCTTTGTGGTTAAAGAAGCAGGGCCTAAAGGCTAATCCATATGCCAAAAATATGTTGGCACATTTTTGAAGTGAAACTGTGCCAGCTTATAGGGGGTGTAAACAGACTAAACACGGACAAAATTTTGTAGTAAATTTGTCTAATAGTAAGGCCTCATGCACATGACTGTAGTTTCCGTCCACATCTGATCCAGACAAGAATAGGTATTTGTAACATACTGTGGTACCTGCAGAAGGAAAAATGTGGGATGCACAGGGCCGGTATTCGTGTTTTGCATATTAGTGATTTGCGGTCTGCAAAAACAGATGTGCTCATGTGCATGGGGCCTAAAACTTAGTGCTGCAAATTACACTGTCTAATAATACAAATCTAGTAGTACATCTGCCCCGATGAGTTTAGCATTTTTATCATGGATGGGGTACAAGTTCTTTTGGTGTCTCTGTTTCTTCCATTAATCATTGCTAAAGGTTGGTTTATGCCATTAGCTATGAGACTTGGGTGACCCAGTATAAGTAAAATGTGCATGTAATATTTATATATGTCTATACAGTTGTGTCTTGTCCATGTCCTGTTTTTTATACAAAACAGAGGAATAAGCAAGTTTCATGGGTTACCCACTACTTTACATGTGATGGCCTATCCGAAGTGTAAGCCATAATTATCTGATTGGCTAGGTTCCAACACCCTGCACCCCTGACGATCATCTGCACTGGAACCACATTGTTCCGTTTATTGTCTGTCCGCTACACAGTGGATGGAGCTTTGAAGTTCTGGCACCAACTTCCAAAACTGGAGCTGCAGAGGAACAGCTGATTGACAGAGGTGCAGTATGTAAGACCCCAGCTGATCAGATATTGATGGGCCATAAATTGTAAAAGAGAGGTTAACCTCTTTATGGTGGTGAAGGACATTAGAGGACACTGTGGATGCCTTTGACTGGTCAATAATAGTTTTTTTCTTTGCTTAAGTTGCATGGGGTGCAGAATAGGGATTTCTAGCCTAGGGATGAGGAGTTTTGATTTTCAGGTAGAATTACTTTTTTCTGCATCCTGTTCAATGTAATTGTATGTCTACATTCCCAAAAATTTTATTTATTAAGCTTTTTATTGGAGCTCATATTGTAGTATTAATTACAGTGTTTTTGGAAACATTGGGTGAATGAACAGTAAGCTGGCCTATATCTCTATTGCTCTTTTAACTTGCTGACCACTAACAGACTACAAGCAGCCTGACCAGTGAAAAAGCGTTCATGCTCTCTTAGGACAGCCAAGACTTCAACCAATCTGTAACACAAAGCGGGGAGGGCTACTATGCTTGTTCTTGGAATATCTTTTTATATATGCACGAGGGGAGAGGCAGCTGCCCATCACTGCTGGATTCTCCAGAAAGGTATTCTTAATTATCTTGACTTCTGGATTGTTATAAATATGGAGCTCAATGAGCACAGATTATACAATAAAGGAGGGAAGCAGTGCATCTCCTCTATTAATCCAGCTGATCACATGATCACCAGGACTCTGTAGTGAGACTAGGGCTAAATGGTGACTTGTAATCATGTGATATAAGATCACACTTAATGATCACAGAATTCTGCTCAACCACCCATCTTAAAGGGGTTCTCTGGGAATTAAGAAAATGAAAATACTTAAATATTATTTTATAATAAATATATTCACAAATACATTTCATTAGTTATTATGGATCATTTTGTCTGGGGAGCAATAATTAGGAGAAACAAAATGGCCGCCGTCCTATGAGTACACACAGAACCTGTCCTAATCACACAGGAGGACAAGTTACTTCACAACACTGAGGTATAGAGCTGCCTCATCCTCCTCTCTTCTCTGCTTGTCAGGGATTATGATCCCGAATACAGGTGAATCTCTGTGGGAATGGAGATGATGAGGAGACATGGGAGGACGGTGAGGTGTGGCTAATGAGCAGCAGCTCTTGTTTACAGTCTCTATTACCACAGCTCCACATTACCACAGTCTGTCCTGTCCGTCGTCTCTGTACTTCATGTCTCCTCATGGACTAAATTCCCCAGAGATTCAGCTAAAATTCTTATCTGTATTCAGGATGATAATCCCTGACAAGCAGAGCAGAGAGGAGGATGGGGCAGCTTTTGGCTCAGTGTTGTGAATTAATTTGTCCTCCTGTGTGATTAGGACGGGTTCTGTGTGTACTAATAGGACGGCGGACATTTTATTTCTCCTGATGATTGCTCCCCAGACATAACGAGCCATTATAACTAATGAAAGGTTAGGGAATATATTTATAATAAAGTAATATTTAACTATTTTCATTTTCTTAATTCCCGGAGAACCCCTTTAAATGCACAGCTGCTAGGTCTAATAAGACCCAGGGCAACTCTGAAGGTGGCAATTTTTACAAATCAGGACAGTTTTACTCTGTAACTGGGACTGTAGCAATGTTAGTCCATCTACAGAAGAAAATTGATATGTAAAAATAGAAATATAAAAAATAGAAACATATATTGGAACTAAATTTTATAGACACTTTTAACTTTAAAATGGCTGAAACATGTAAAGTGTACCTAAACCTTCAGAGAAACTTTATTAAAACTAATAGTAAATATCATAAAAAGCAGATTTGTAATGTACTTTAATTATTTTATTTTAACTTCCTGAAGTTCAGGTGCCTATTGCCCTTTGCATTCTGTACTCTCATACACTGCTGTGTATGGGAGTACTGATTCCCAAGCAAGCACAGGGCAGAAATCTACATAGCACCTTGCTCCTGCTGCCTGTGCTCGCCCTGCTAAAGCCCGACACAGACCATCTATGCCCCATCTATGTCAAGCTTTAGAGGAGCAGCGCTGGAATGGGCAGGAGCAGCAATGCTTTGGCTGGTATGGTTCTCAGTACAGCAGCAGAGGAATCTGTACTACCATACATAATGGCATACAGGAGTACAGATTGCAAAGTGCAATAGGCCCTTGAACTTCAGGTGCCTATTTCGCTAGGAACAGTAAAAAAAAATAATTAACATTTTAAATATGTTTTTTAATCAAATTTACAGTTAGTTTTAATGAAGTTTTTCTGAAGGTTTAAAGGGAGTCTGTCACCTCGTTTTTCACCAATATAACTAAGAGCACTGCCCCACAGAAGATTGCAGACACGTTCCAAGCATACCTGTGTGCACTGTGTGCCTTTATTCCATGTCCAGGAAAAGCACTTTTATTCAGCTGGAAAACATCTCCCAAGTGCCCAGCTCTCCTGCTGCAAGTGCTCAAAGCAAACCAGACTGAAGAGGGGAGGGCTGCTTTAGCTGCTCATATCTTAGGACTGGTATCAGATAGAAAAATGTGCCTGACCTTGTTTGAAAGCTGGTATTCCAACGTTTCAAATTGTACCACAGCATTATATCCACTATATCAGAAGATATAGCCATTAGAAATCAAGTCAGGAGTGAAAGCTGTTTTTACTCTCACTTTCAGCTGGGCACTTGGGAGCTATTTTCCAGCAGAATAAAAGTGCTCTTCCTGGACATGAAATAAAGGCACAAAGTTCACACAGGTATGTCTGGGATGTGTCTGCAATATTCTGTGGGGCTGTGCGCTTAGTTATATTGGTGAAAATTAGGTGACTGACTCCCTTTAAGGATACTTTAAAAGAAAATATTTAAAAAATTGTATTTTTATACAAAAACATACAGCAACATATGGAAAAAACATCCTATGTATAAGAAACAAAATGAAATAAAGCATGCATCATGTATCGAAATGCATAGTGTCTATTTAAGTGGAGAGAATACCACAAAATTGTTAATATACACCGTAACTTAAAAAGACTACATGAAGTTAGAACAGAATGACCAGAGTAATCTATTATGCTGATTTATGACCATTGAGTCGGTCACAACTATTTTGATCCCTGGGTTATATGCTTTTCCGGTCCTTGTCTTGCAAAATTTTGGATGGATGGGGTCATATTCACCACTGCAACCAATGACTAGCCTCAGCTGTGATGTGTCCCCATATAGCATGTCACTGCTGGTTCCCATGCTGTTTGAGGAAATGTCACCGCTAAGTCCAGTCATTGGCTACAACAGCACACAAGACTTCTTCAATCTGGACGTTTACAAGATGGGGACCAGAAGACCACAGAAGAGGGCTATAGATCAAGGGAGCCATAATGGAGCCAAGTGAACAGGTAAGTATGCTTTTTTTTTTACAACAGGTACAGAAGACTTCAATTTAAAAAGACACTGATTTTTTTTGTATTGGATGTCTTTTTCTGAGAATATTCAACTTCCATGGAAGCGTTACTTAGGACATATTCACACATAGTGGGTGAGATGCAGTTTAAAACCATGAAGACTGCACCAGAAAAAATATATGTAGCTTTGCAAAGTTTTTACAGGTGAAACATTTATTTAAAATGTTCCATATGTTCACAGGTCACATGGCCTTTGTGCAGCTCAGTCTCATTCAAGTGATTAGGCCTGACTTGCATTTCCAAGCACAGCCACTATATAATGTACAAAATTATTCTTAGTTAGCTGTGAGGAGGCCAAGTGTTAGACCTCCATCGATCAGATATTGATGACCTACCAGAGGTCATTAAAATAGGAGTACCAAAAAAAAACAAACTTTAACCCCTTAATGGATAATTATGTACATATGTATGTCATGCTTAAAGGCTTGTATGGAGTGGGCTGCTGCACTGACCCCACTCAATGTGCAGAAGTGCTGGCTTTATAATACAGCAAGCACTTGGCCGCAATGACTGGGATCGTTGATGACACCAAATCTGGTCATATAACCCCTCAGATGTTGCAGTCAATAACAATTGCGGCATCTCTTGGATTAGGTAGAGGGAGGATCTGAGCCTCAGCAAGTATTGCTACATCAGAAAAGGCCCGGACTATCATGGCTGTCAAAAAAAGGAGATGCAAAGAAAATTTAGATTTTTTTGTGCAAAGACTATTTTATTTTTTACATTAAAACTATACACATTTGGTACAGCCATTTGTCTCAGTATTACAGCGATTACCTGATAATCAACTTTTCTCACTGGTAATTTAGTAATCTGTACTTTATAGTCATTCTGCCCCTGCTGTAATGGGAATTATATTTTCATGCACCAACTTCTTGGTAAACCTGGTATTGACTTATATTTATACACAGTAGACTATCTGAGGAGAAGGAGCAGCAGTCTGGACCAATGATAAGACAGGTTGTGCATTTCAGATTCTACATACAAACTGCAGTTAAGCTGTAGTCACAGATCAGAACCCTGCTCCAATAGAACTGCACTAACTTTTAAGCAGCGAGATCAATATGAGCTCCTAACTGGGCAATTGTTTTAATAACACATAGACTCCATGTTCCATTCCAATCTTCTCTATGAAGCAACTCCTTTCCTGTCCAATGAACAAACCTGACTCTTACTTTTGAGCAGTGTTGGACTGAAGTTCCTTGGGCCCACCAGAAGGAATGATTCTGAGGGCCCATAAACTCTTTATACAAGGCATATGCACCTTCATTTTTAACTAATTTTTGTTACCTTTCCACATTCAGGACTTATCATCAATAAGGTATAATGGGATGTCAGTTGGCTATTGTTGCCAAGGTCTGCTCTGCTCAGCTCCAATTTGTCTTGTGCTAGACTTTAGGGAACCTGTTTTATATACTGTAAGCGGCCCATTATTGTGTCAGAGCTTGGGCCCAACAGAAAATCCTTTAGAACTCTGGTGAGCCAGTCTGCCTCTGCTTGTGAGTCCAGCATATTCATAAGGAGCATGCTCCCACACCTCCAGGTGCTAGCCGCTGCATACAGACTTATGCACGCTCAACTTTTTCGGTCCATTCATGAAGAATGAACACATGTGCACAGACCTCACGCTACTGAAAGTGAAATAATCTTGTCCTTGGATCCTGTGGGAACTGATAAACTGATTAAACTTTTATGACAAATGAGTTAATAATGGGAAAATGCCAGTGCCTCTAAAATTATGTATGCTCCTCTCACCCAGCCTCCTAAAAAATATTGTATGTAGTATACAGTACAGACCAAAAGTTTGGACACACCTTCTCATTCAAAGAGTTTTCTGTATTTTCATGACTATGAAAATTGTAGATTCACACTGAAGGCATCAAAACTATGAATTAACACATGTGGAATTATATACTTAACAAAAAAGTGTGAAACAACTGTAAATATGTCTTATATTCTAGGTTCTTCAAAGTAGCCACCTTTTGCTTTTGATTACTGCTTTGCACACTCTTGGCATTCTCTTGATGAGCTTCAAGAGGTAGTCACCTGAAATGGTTTTCACTTCACAGGTGTGCCCTGTCAGGTTTAATAACTGGGATTTCTTGCTTTATAAATGGGGTTGGGACCATGTGTTCTGTTGGGCAGAAGTCAGGTGGATACACAGCTGATAGTCCTACTGAATAGACTGGTAGAATTTGTATTATGGCAAGAAAAAAGCAGCTAAGTAAAGAAAAACGAGTGGTCATCATTACTTTAAGAAATGAAGGTCAGTCAGTCCGAAAAATTGGGAAAACTTTGAAAGTGTCCCCAAGTGCAGTCACAAAAACCATCAAGCGCTACAAAGAAACTGGCTCACATGAGGACCGCCCCAGGAAAGGAAGACCAAGAGTCACCTCTGCTGCAGAGGATAAGTTCATCCGAGTCACCAGCCTCAGAAATCGCAGGTTAACAGCAGCTCAGATTAGAGACCAGGTCAATGCCACACAGAGTTCTAGCAGTAGACACATCTCTACAACAACTGTTAAGAGGAGACTGTGTGCAGCAGGCCTTCATGGTAAAATAGCTGCTAGGAAACCACTGCTAAGGACAGGTAACAAGCAGAAGAGACTTGTTTGGGCTAAAGAACACAAGGAATGGACATTAGACCAGTGGAAATCTGTGCTTTGGTCTGATGAGTCCAAATTTGAGATCTTTGGTTCCAACCACCGTGTCTTTGTGCGACGCAGAAAAGGTGAACGGATGGACTCTACATGCCTGGTTCCCACCGTGAAGCATGGAGGAGGAGGTGTGATGGTGTGGGGGTGCTTTGCTGGTGACACTGTTGGGGATTTATTCAAAATTGAAGGCGTACTGAACCAGCATGGCTACCACAGCATCTTGCAGCGGCATGCTATTCCATCCGGTTTGCGTTTAGTTGGACCATTATTTATTTATCAACAGGACAATGACCCCAAACACACCTCCAGGCTGTGTAAGGGCTATTTGACCAAGAAGGAAAGTGATGGGGTGCTACGCCAGATGACCTGGCCTCCACAGTCACCAGACCTGAACGCAATCGAGATGGTTTGGGGTGAGCTGGACTGCAGAATGAAGGCAAAAGGGCCAACAAGTGCTAAGCATCTCTGTTGGAATACCATTTCAGGTGACTACCTCTTGAAGCTCATCAAGAGAATGCCAAGAGTGTGCAAAGCAGTAATCAAAGCAAAAGGTGGCTACTTTGAAGAACCTAGAATATAAGACATATTTTCAGTTGTTTCACACTTTTTTGTTAAGTATATAATTCCACATGTGTTAATTCATAGTTGTGATGCCTTCAGTGTGAATCTACAATTTTCATAGTCATGAAAACACAGAAAACTCTTTGAATGAGAAGGTGTGTCCAAACCTTTGGTCTGTACTGTATATAGCTGAGTAGGTTCATAAAGTAGAACACATTTGTGCCAACTAGCCCAGGAGGAGCAAAGAATGGCAGTGGTAGTGGCTGTGGTTGCAACAGTCAATTACAATGGTGAACTTCATACAAATGCTCCCCAGGACCAGGGCAGTGAAAGGAGAATGCACCCGTTCTTTCCTCGGTGCATACCCTAATGTTGGAACTCCTGCCTGATAGTAGTTTGGGTGCTCCTTTAAGCTGCTGGTTTGGTGCAAGGCAGGAGGTTCAGGGTGCAAATGCCAATACATGGTGCAGGAGTTAGTAACCAAGTGCAGAATGGGAGTTGTAGTACATTGAATGGTATCAAAACACAGTTCCAACAATTCACAGTGCTAATCTTTCCAAATAGCAATGCATGGATTTATAAAGTACTCTTTCATCTATTTTGCAATGATGGTTATAATTTCCAACTGAGGGATACAGCTTAAAATACCACTGACCAGGTTTTGTCCGAATTTGAAGGGTTTCTCAACAATGTCTGTCTCACAGCATTAACATCTATCAGCCTTGTTCAACAAATACCGGTACCTTACCGTCTGACGCCAATGCTCGAACATACAGGTTCTAGACCTTCTTGTCTCTGTCCATTATCTCTCCCTCTTTCTTGATGACTGTAGGGGTCTTTCACTCAGCAGACAATCCTCAGAGAAGTTGAGTCTCTTTAACTTTAGTCCAGTCCTGTGAGGATTGGAGCACATGGAGTAGCTTCCTCTCTTTGCCAATACACACTAACTGACACACTCAGCTAGGGATACAGAATCCACATCCGACTTCCCACAGATAATGTGTCAGAGTTGGTTAGCTCTGACACTTTCATTTGTAACCATACATAAAATGACACAACATTAAATAACAAAACAACTTTGCAAGTACCTTGGTCTGGGGTACTGAACATCAACATGTTATTGCCTGTCAGATGGCAGCTATGCTGCTGTTGGGGATGGAAATGAAGACTCTTGAAAAACACAGGTTGCTTGAAAACTACAGGTGCCAGTAGATTGCAGAGCCATACTGTACATAGTAATTTGACTGTTCGGCTCTCTGAAATCCCCGCAGAACTACGGAAGTGGGCATGTCTTACTAAATCTTCAACCAATTTGCTGAAGGTTTATGACTCAACCCGCACTGGAACTTCTCCATCAACAGTCTCCTACATAACCCAAATGAAACCTTGGTGACATAATCTCTTACAGACTTGCTCACTTTACAAGCAGCTATAGTTTGGCAGTTAGCATAGGAACATGTGTCTATTTCAAAGTATCATTAACACTTCCCTCCTCTCTCCATATGCAACTCTTCCGCAGCCAAGTACAGCTCTCAAGTCCTATGCAGAACTTCCCCATATCCTCCACATGAACACCCACTTAAGATATGTTATAGGATGGCACTCTTTTTTACTGACCCTTAAAAAGGGCACCAGCTCTACCAACCAGCAGTTGTGCTACCTGTAACATCCTTCTACCATCCAAACTGTTGCTGCTGAAAACAGCAGACTAGGAATCTCCAAGTCTATCAATATTTGATACATTTTATTTCATCCCCTAACACAGTACCACCACATCTGCCTGAGTTGGTGAATAATGGATAATATATTTTCAGAAGACCAGCATTCTCCAAGTAAAGTCCTGGAAAGGGTTTATGAAGTGTTCTGGTTAGAACTCCAACAACAGCTACTAAAATCAGCATCATCTCTGGTGAGTGGCCAAATCGCCCTGACATTTTTTTCAATTTGCAGCAATTTGAAATACCTACTGAAGTTTTAATGCAGAAAATACACACAAAAAACCCAAAACATCAGCTTGCTACCGTTTTGAAAAAGCCACTGACTGCAAAAACATCAGAAAAACATCACAAACCAAAATGCTGTGTCTGTAGACAGTCCTGTAACTTACTATACAGTAAGTTAGAGGACTATAATGCTATACACCAGAAGATCAACTGTCATGGAACCCACTTGCACCAGCAGAGTACGAAAATCCAGGCTAAAGTTGGTTGGGGACCTACAGATGAAATGTGAGTTTAATTATTTTTCTTGATGCCACAAAACCAGGCTATGTCACCTATAAAACATTGGGTTTGTGTAATTCAGCAGTGGATCTGTAAATCTTTGTACAGTAAGTATAAAATATGAGTTCACAGTTAAACACATAAAAAATAGACAACTCAACTGTGCCAAGGTTGTCACCTTAAATTATTGAAATTTTACAGTGCTTGTAAAAACAATCAATCCAGATGAAGACAAATCAATTAAAATTCAATTGAATACAAGATTATAATGTCTATAATAATTCTGACAACTACAAAGCAATGGTGACATATTTACTAAACCTCAAACTCATTTTGCAAAAGCGGAATACAGTTTCATGCAATGAAACGTATAAGAAATATAGCGATTTTTCTGCTCAGAAAAGTGGAGGTGAGCTACAGTACAATAGGGAAAACCCTGTTGTATGACACATCAGCATTAGTGAATATGCTCCACTAACTATTGTCAAATCTTGTATAGTCTTTAGCCTTTAAAGAATTGCCAGCAGTTTGCAATAGAGGTCCAACTGGGTGTTACCAGTGTGAGGTGTGTCCCTGCACAGTTTGGCACTGATAGCACTGATTGGATATTGGGGTATGGCACTGCACAGCCCCAACTGTTAACACCCAGATGGACCTTTATTGCAATCTGCTGGCAAGTAGAAATAACAGAGGAATTGCACAGCATAGAGTAATATGAACAGATGCTCCAGAATTGTTATTACATGGGGAATGCAAGTAAGTTAGAAAAAACAGACATATCAGGGAAGATGATAAGTCCTCTTTGAGAATATTGGTTTTGCAACCATGAACCAGTGCCCATTCTATAGTGCCTTCAGGAAACATTCAACATCTTCCTAAAGTGGATTTAGGGCTCTTTCACATGAGCAAATTTTCTGTCTGGATGTGATGCATGTAGTGAACGCATAGCATCTGGGATGAATCATGACCCATTTCAATGGCTCTGTGTACATAATCATCATGTTTCATGCATCATCTCTGCATTCAGGAAAAATCCCAGCATTTTCTATATTGTGTGTTTTTCATGCAACCCTGGCTCTATAGAAAGGAATGGGGCTTTCATGAAAAATGGAAGGCATCTGGAGGCAATGTGTTTTTCATTGATGGTTACTAGGAGATGTAGACTGGTATTCTTTTTTTTTTTCACGCGCGTGAAAAATGCATGCAATCCAGATAGAATCAAGATGGAAAAAACACACTGAACACCATCACAGACAAAACTGATTTGAAGTTGCGAGCAAAAAAAAAAAATCAGTTTTTCCTGGAACAGATCCTCCTGATACAATCTGTATTGCTCATGTGAAAGAGGCCTTCATCAGTGAAAAATGTTTCCACTATAGAATATATGAGTCACGGAGCAAGTTCATGATAGCCTTGCATTAAAGTTTTATCTTCCAAGCCACAATCTGCCTCTAAAGTGTGTCTACTGCACTGCAGAATATGACTGTAGTCCTTGAACAGCAGGTAAGAAATAGGGTTAGACACTCAAATTCTCAACTCCTGAGGATACACAAATAATTTTGGTTAATTTACTCTGCAAAGAAAAAATAATGGTTAAATTCTAAGAAAATTCTTTCTATCACCCTGAAACAAAATGAGAAGAATAATACTGAAATGGTCCATTGCACAATACTGGCTGGTTCTGATACAGCAGAGGAATCTGAAAAATAATTCTGTTTGCCACTGTTTGCACCTTCACTCCTGACGATATATAGACATTTTGCCACCGAAGGCTATGATGTAATTCCCCTTTATCAAGAATGCAGTTAGCATTTACCTGGACAAAGGACTCATGACTATATTACCGATCTGTGTATTATACATCTAAAATACAGCATCCATAGACTGTTATTGGCCTATATTCTAAAACCTCTGTGTGAATCTGATATTAGACTAAGGCACCAGAAGGTTAGAAAAAGTGGTATACAAGGTGTCTACAGGTCTGTAATACAGACTCATAGGGATTTTGTGTGCTGCTATATAGGACACAGGCATGCTATGTTCACATGTGCCCAACTGTAAAAAGAGTTCCACAAAAATCCCATATGTAAAGGAACAGATAAACTCTCCAGTTTCAGCCCAGCAGGATACTGCCGTTCACTGGCTCCCCTTGACTATACCAGGAACTGGTGGGGATCCAGCCATTCCCAGCATTTATGCTGAGATTCGACCGGACAAAAACTGTTACGCGCAACAATATTTGTCTGGTTGAATGTGTTATACAGTAGAGTGGTAGAGTGTTATACAGCCTTTGTTATGTGCGCATGCGCCAGGACAGGGAGCTGGAATCTGTCACCACCAAATCAATTAGGTGGTGATGCGCTCAGAATCATGCCATTGACTGATAGAGATAGGAGCTAAAGCTGACCATACACATTATAGTTTAGTCGCCCAAACACACCAAGAACAGTAGGCACGGCCGACACACTAATGTATGTGGGGAGCGTCCGACTCTCCCCGATAGAGGGAGACAAGGGTTGGACTAAATGAATATTTTCATTCGACCCTTTTGTTTTCCGGGGTGATAAATCACCATCTGAACTGTGTGGCAGCTGCTTTCTCTGCTCTCCCCATACAATACAGATATATGAATGGCCAGGCCAAACACGTACTGTATGTGTATGGGGAAACCAGGAGGAATAGCTGTTGGCCAAATGATTGTATGTTGAATGTGTGCTACTGAATTGTATATCCAGCTTTTGTGATGGACATGACTTTGGCAGAAGTGTTGTGTGGAGCAGTGGATAGGATCATGTGATCTGAGTTTGAAACTTCTGATACAGACATTGCAGGTAAATTCTGTAAAGTACTTTAAAAAGTTAAAGCTGTGGGCAAAAGTGGGTTTAATAACCTGTTATTTTTTTCCAAGATAACCCCTATAAAGGCTTCTACATTTAGAAATGTACAAACAAGCAGGTCCTCCAAATTTGCAGTTTCTCTAGCCATAGACAACCAAAAAAGCTTGTGAGTTTGGTGGTTACTTACTGTACGTTTTAGCAGAGGGCTAAAGGAAAATGTGCACAGAAGCTGATCATAAGTATTCCTGGTGGAGTAGCAAATGATATAACATCAATATAACCGGTGGTCTAGGGTAGTGAGGGGATTAATGGTACCACCTTTTGTGATCAAGGGTAGTGGGATTTAGGCACATTTACCAAAAAATGCCTAGCTCAAAAATACCTAAGGTGCGTCCATACCAAACAACTATAAACCTACACAAATGCCCCCTCACGGGGCAAAAAGACACACCAGTCTGACGATATATAATAAAAATATCCAAAATGTATTAATTATCGTTTAAAATACATATCACAGTACTTATCAAAATACATTTTTTGGTCAAAAACAGACCAATGTAATGGGGCTGAGCCAAGACCCAGAAAACTGGTAGAAAATCTCCCGAAAAAGGATGTTATACATATACCAAGGTGAAAAAGAGGTCCATCTCTGTAGTCACAAACATCTCTATTTTATATAATAACAGTGGAGAGGAAAGTAATCCCTCCCTATTACTTAATCCATGATAAATCACATCACACTAATAACTCACCCATGGATATGATCAGGGGAATCTACCAGTGTCAGAAAAACCCTTGACGCGCATTTCGCCTCTACTGCTTCATCAGTTTATTTTGTTTATTTTTTGTGCTGTTTTTTAAATTTATATTTTATAATCCTGCAGAATTCTGAATTTAGTTTCCTGTAAATTTGTTGTGCAAGCATAAAGATTTTCCTGTAACTACTTAAGCCGTAAATATTCAGATGTGACTGCAGTGACTTGCTGCAGTGAGTGGCCTATAGATGTCCTGAGCGGGGGTGCTTTTAGGGTTGCCACCTTTCCCAACAAAAAATACTGGTTACACAAATTAAAAAGGTTGGTGTAGGTAAATACGGGTGTTATTTGTTCATATTTTACGTTTTGCTCAATAAAATCAAACTTTTCACTGTTGTGGACAACTTGTGTATTAAAGTTTTATTTAGCCCCTGATTTTAAAATGTTTCTGTGGGGATTTGAACTGAAAACCATCTATATTAAAGGCAAAAACCTTAACCACTGGGCTATAGAGATCAATGCTAAGTCAGTGCTGAAAAACCTTATAGAAGTTTCTCTTGTATTAAAAACCTCATTGAAGTGTATCTTGTATTATACAAGAGAAATTTCTATGAGGTTTTTCAGCAATGACTTAGCATTGAGCTCTAAAGCCCAGTGGTTAAGGTTGTTGCCTTTAATGTAGATGGTTGTGAGTTTGAATCTCCACAGAAACATTTCAAAAATAGAGTCTAAACTAGACTTATATACACAGGGTGTCCCCAAGCATAATGACCATGCTTGGGAATTCCCCTTTTATCTTCATAACACTGACTCCATATATGCACATATCCATATATGGAGTCAAAGCAGGGACTCCTAAGCCAGGAAATTCCCCACTCTGGAGTCCCGACTGTCTGCCAAGACTGAAGCAGGGTGCCCCTTAGAGGATTGGGGCCCTGGGCAATTGCACAGTTTGCCAGCCCTGACTACAGGGGAGCATTATAACAGTAGGGGACATTTATAAATACTGGGGGTACTGGAGAGGGGCATTATAAATCATGGGAGTACTCTAGGTTGCATTATGACTACAGGGGGCATCATTACTAGGGCTACTACAGGGAACATTATAAATACTGTGTCTATTATAGGGGAATTTATTACTACTGAGGGTGCTATAGGAGTGCCTTATAGATCAGCCTTATTTCTACTGAAGGCACTATAGGGGGCCTTATTTCTACTGGGAGCTCTGTGGGGGCATTATTACCACTGTGGGTACTGTGGAGCATTATTATTATTGGGCACAATATGGTGGGTTCATGTAATAATGGAGGTATTCATTATCACTGTTGAGGGCACTGTAGGGGGCACTTATTACTAATGAGGCACTCTACAGTAGGAGGAATTTAGTATTAGGACTTTTAGGGGCACTATACAGTATTATCTGTATGGTACTATTATTTCTTCAGGATAATATTTGGATGCACAGTGGGCACCATTTGGGGGTAACAGAAAGATATCACCAGGTTGAGCAGAATGATAGAAAAGTGAGGAACCTAAGATGTATGTGTGGTAAACTCTTCAGAGATGAGATGTGGCTGATATAAGTCATCATGGTGGTTTAGAGCAAATAGAGAAGATGAGGAAAGAGATTTCTACATCACTTTCTACATCACAAGAGGAGACATGGTACACTGTCACTAACAAGCCATCCATGGGCAGACAGGTGCAAAGACTGCCAAGTAGGCTCCTAATTTATTAAGTATTTATTAAGTTAATTATGTACACCTTTTAATAAATTAGGTGCATCTTACTCCAGTGGGCTTCTAAGTAACACTGGCATAGGAAATGTCTTTTTTTTTAGTGTGGCTTTCACTTGTGTGCATGCATATGGGTGAGTTGTGAGGGATAGCTGGCGGCCTAGGGTGCGTTTGTCCCTCAGCTATCTAAACTGTATGGACATCAATAGGAGGGAAATGACGCAGCATGAGCTCTATACATCGTACAGCCCCGGCTGGAGGTCTTATACTGTATCCTGTGAGGCAGTGGCGTAACTACAACTAACTGGGCCCCACAGCAAATTTTTGAATGGGCCCCCCCAGAAACTTCTTCGCAACCCACAACTCACATGCAACCCTCACTCTTGTGACTAGTCAAGATTGAGCTCTCCCAGACAAGGCCTGACAGCTGCTTCATCCGTTTCCTATAGTGTCACTGTATATAATGTCATTGTATAATACTGTTGAGGGGGCCCTGACAAAAAAATCAATTAGTCTCCCTCCTAAGGGGGCCCCTTGTGGGTCTGGGCCCCAAAGCAGCTGCTTCCCCTGCTTCCCCTATTGCTACGCCTCTGCTGTGAGGGACTGTGGGTGTCATACTATATACTGTATGAAACTGGGGGTACTATATTATATATTATGAGAGGCTGGGGGTGTCATATGTTGTATAGGGCTGGGAGTGTTTTACTATATACTTTGTGTGGCTAGAGACATGTGGTACTGGTCTGGGTTGTGAAATGAGAGCTTAACACTAAAGCGTTGGGTGTTGTGCTATGACCCTTATTAAGTGTAAAATCAGCAAATTATTATGTAAATCATAATTTTATGTTGCACTTATTAAGTATTGTTGGTGTTTTTTTCCCCCCNATGTTACTGAGCTTAATACTAAGCTGACACTTCCGATTTCGTAGTGCAGATCACTTTTCAATAGTCCTCTCATTTTCATCACAAGCCAAGTTAAAATGAAAGATAATATCTATAATGTAGCAGAACTCTACAATAGTACATCAAAGGGTGTTCAAATTGTTTGCATAGACCCATAGCTGTAGCTTTTCTTTTGTTGATCAAAGACTCCGTTCTAGAGTTATAATACTTGAGGCCTTTGGTGCAATGAAGGTGTCACCATTGCTCTTGTTGCACCCAAGCTGTTGTGGTCAGCTACTCCTTTACAGCTTTGATTGACAGGGCCAGGCAGTGGCAAAGCAGCCAGGGAGGAGCTGTATGACAAATTCCCTCTAACGTATTAACCATTCCATATATATTAGTATCAATAATCAGATGACACCTGTCATCAGTATCTGATTGGCGAGAGTCTGAGACTCGGGACCTCCACCATTCAGCTATTTGTGGAGACCATGGATGACTCTCTACAGCTTACCAAACACAGTGCCTTACATTATATCACGTGAATGAGACCGGGCAGCACGTAGGTCATGTGACTGATGAAGACGATGTTACTGGTCTAGGGTAAACTTCGAGAAGGCCACATCATTCACAGGAGTGCCTGTTGTCAGACTCCCACCAATGAGATAATGATGACCCATCCAGAGGATGGGTCATCAGTATAACAAAGCCAGGAAACCCCTTTAATGTGCATAAAAGGTAGAAACACAAAGCCATGGTCTAATAGAGACATTTTTCTAACAGTGCAGAAAAGTACTTGAACTACTTACATAGGAAGAATATTTTTTTAAGAGGACCTTAAAATTATTTTTATGCCAGTCAGCTGCCTCCCCTGTTGTCTCTCTATCCGTGATCCCCCTCCTCTCTTACAGCATTCAGCCTCTCAGCCACCTTGTACAACACAAAATACTGTCCATGTCATAAAGGGGGTGTGGTCTTGAGGGTTGCGGTTCATGGGGGCATAATCTTATCTGATTCCTACCTGGTCTGGACTCTTTATAGATATGATTTTCTGGACTTTCACTGTATGTAAATACACTGATAGATCTATTGTAGAAAGAACACAGCCAATAAAGAGCAATATACCTATAAGATCTTTGATGGATCAGGCATTGACTCCACCTGTCACCTCAGGACCACCACTCAGACCTAGATGTGCTGATATCTGGTTGCTTGTGGTCACAACAGGTGGAAAGCTAGAACACCTGCCCTCTAGAAAGAATAGTGGCCACGAGTTACACCTAAACTCAATATAGATAAGTTCCATGTGCCAAGTTCCTCCTGTGCTATTAATGGATCGAGCTCACACAAGAGGAAAAATGCAAATACAGATGCTCTAAGCACAGCAGAAGGAACTTACTACAGAGCAGCATGGTGCTCCCTGGCAACCATGGCAGCATCATTCTGAGGAGATTGCCTAGCGGCAGCCACCTAGCCACTCCAATCAGCAGCAATCAGTAACACAAGCCACGAGGGGTGGGGGTGGGTGTTCTCATCTCATCACTCCACTTGAGCACATCCTTCTCCTTAACTTTATACTAAATGTTCAGGAGAGGGTTGTGATGACGCACATGTGCAGACCTGGACAGAAAATATTACAATGTAGGTGGACCTCTGGAAAAATTGTTTGGAGAGAGGGCCTGTAGGTGGACCTCTGGAAAAATTGTTTGGAGAGAGGGCCTGTAGGTGGACCTCCAGAAAAATTATTTAGAGAGAGGGCCTGTAGGTGGACCTCCGGAAAAATTGTTTGGAGAGAGGGCCTGTAGGTGGACCTCCGGAAAAATTGTTTGGAGAGAGGGCCTGTAGGTGGACCTCCGGAAAAATTGTTTGGAGAGAGGGCCTGTAGGTGGACCTCTGGAAAAATTGTTTGGAGAGAGGGCCTGTAGGTGGGAACCTCCAGAAAATTATTTAGAGAGAGGGCCTGTAGGTGGACCTCCGGAAAAATTGTTTGGAGAGAAGGTCTGTAGGTGGACCTCTGGAAAAATTGTTTGGAGAGAGGGCCTGTAGGTGGACCTCTGGAAAAATTGTTTGGAGAGAGGGCCTGTAGGTGGACCTCCAGAAAAATTATTTAGAGAGAGGGCCTGTAGGTGGACCTCTGGAAAAATAGTTTGGAGAGAGGGCCTGTAGGTGGACCTCCGGAAAAATTGTTTGGAGAGAGGGCCTGTAGGTGGACCTCTGGAAAAATTGTTTGGAAAGAGGGACTGTAGGTGGACCTCTGGAAAAATTGTTTGGAGAGAGGGCCTGTAGGGGGCCCTCCTGAAAAATTGTGGTAAAAGAGTGCCAGTTGGACCTCTAAAAAATGGCATTTTTTTGGTCAGCGTTAGGCAAAGACGACAAGGAGGAGGAGTAGGAGGAGTAGAGAAGAGGAATCGGATACATAAGTAATGTAAATGTTTAGCTGCTTTCCCCCGGAGGAGATTTGAATTCCGGTGAAATCCAGGCTTTGTTCATTTTAATAAGCGTCAGCCTGTCAGCGCTGTCAGTTGACAGGCGTGTACGCTTATCGGTGATGACGCCACCAGCTGCACTGAATACCCGCTCTGACAGCACGCTAGCGGCAGGGCAGGCCAACACCTCCAAGGCGTACAGCGCCAGTTCAGGCCACGTGTCCAGCTTTGAAACCCAGTAGTTGTATGGAGCAGAGTGATCGCTATGGACGTTGGTATGGTCAGCTAGGTACTCCCTCACCATCTTTCTGTACAGCTCCCCCCTACTCTGCCTAGACTGGGGACAGGTGACAGTGTCTTGCTGGGGTGACATAAAACTGGCAAAGGCCTTGGAGAGCGTTCCCCTGCCAGTGCTGGACATGCTCTCCCGCTACTTGGCCCACAGAACCATGCCCTCTGCCGCTAGCGGCGTCAGATGGGAAGGATTGTTTCAGCTTGTGCACCAGGGCCTGTTGATATTTATTCACTCTCATACTTCTTTCCTCTGCAGGGATGAGAGTGGAAAGGTTCTGCTTGTACCGTGGGTCCATGAGAGTGAACACCCAGTAATCGGTGTTTGAAAAAATGCTTCTAACACGAGGGTCACAGGATAGGCAGCCTAACATGAAGTCTGCCATGTTCGCCAGAGTCCCAACACGCAAGAATTCCCTCTCCTCACTGGCCTGACTCTCCATTTCCTCCTCCTCCTCCTCCAAGTCCTCCTCTTCAGCCCATACACGCTCAAGAAGGACTGAGCACTGGTACCCTCTTCTGTCTCGCAGACATTCTCCTCTTCTTCCTCCTCATCCTCATCCCCCTCCTCCGATACACAATGAGAAACAGACCAGAGGGTGCTCTGGCTATCAAGCAACGTATCTTAGTAACATAGTTTATAAGGCCAAAAAAAAGACATCTGTCCATCCAGTTCGGCCTGTTTTCCTACAAGTTGATCCAGAGGAAGGCAAAAAAACCCTGTGGGGTTGAAGCCAGTTTTCCCCACTTTAGGGAAAAAAATTCCTTCCCGACTCCAATCAGGCAATCAGAATTACTCCCTGGATCAACAACCCCTCTCTAGTAACTATAACCTGTAATATTATTATCCTCCAAAAATACATCCAGGCCCCTCTTGAACTCTTTTAGTGAACTTACCATCACCACCTCCTGAGGCAGAGAGTTCCATAGTCTCACTGCTCTTACCGTAAAGAATCCTCTTCTATGTTTGTGTACAAACCTTCTTTCCTCCAGACGCAGAGGATGTCCCCTCGTCACAGTCACAGTCCTGGGGATAAATAGATCGTGGGAGAGATCTCTGTACTGACCTCTGATATATTTATACATAGTTATTAGATCTCCCCTCAGTCGTCTTTTTTCTAAAGTGAATAAGCCTAATTTTGATAATCTTTCTGGGTACTGTAGTCCACCCATTCCAGTTATTACTTTAGTTGCCCTCCTCTGAACCCTCTCCAGCTCTGCTATGTCTGCCTTGTTCACAGGAGCCCAGAACTGTACACAGTACTCCATGTGTGGTCTGACTAGTGATTTGTAAAGTGGCAGGACTATGTTCTCATCACGGGCATCTATGCCTCTTTTGATGCAGCCCATTATCTTATTGGCCTTGGCAGCAGCTGTCTGACACTGGTTTCTGCAGCTTAGATTTCTGTTCACTAAAATTCCTAGGTCCTTTTCTATGTCAGAGTTACCCAATATTTTACCATTTAGTATGTACTGGTGACTTGCATTATTCCTTCCCATATGCATAACTTTACATTTGTCAGTGTTAAACCTCATCTGCCACTTCTCTGCCCAAGCCTCCAGTCTATCCAGATCCATCTGTAGCAGTGTACTGTCCTCTTCTGTGTTAATTACTTTACACATCTTCCTCCACCGTTTCTTGTGACAAGCGCAAAGCATCCGACTTCATGCTGAGCAGTGAGTTTTTCAACAGGCAAAGCAGCGGGATGGTGAGGCTGATAATGGCAGCATCGCCGCTGACCATCTGTGTTGACTCCTCAAAGTTGCTCAACACCTGGCAGATATCAGACATCCACGTCCACTCCTCATTGTAGACTTGAGGAATCTGAGTGACCTGACTACCAGTTCTGGTGGAAGTTGACATCTGGCAGTCTACAATTGTTCTGCTCTGCTGGTAAACTCTGGATAACATGTTTAATGTTGAATTCCATCTCGTGGGCACGTCGCACAACAGTTGGTGAGCGGGCAGTTGTAGGCGGCGCTGCGCTGCCCTGAGAGTGGCAGCATCTGTGGTGGACTTGCGAAAATGTGCACAGATGCGACGCACCTTGGTGAACAAATCAGACAGATTAGGGTATGTTTTGAGGAACCGCTGAACTATTAGATTGAACACGTGGGCCAGGCATGGCACATGTGTCAGTCTGCCGAGTTGCAGAGCCGCCACCAGGTTACGCCCGTTGTCACACACAACCATGCCTGGCTTGAGGTGCAGTACATGAACGGCCCCAGGGTCAGTCTCGGTCCCAGCCTCCACCAAGTTAACCCAATGTGCCGTCTGTGAGATATAGTGTCCCTGCCCGGCAGCACTTGTCCACGTGTCCGTGGTTAGGTGGACCTTCTCAGAAACAGCGTTGGTCAGGGCACGGATCATGTTCTGTGACACGTGCTGGTGTAGGGCTGGGACGGCACATCGGGAAAAATAGTGGCGGCTGGGGACCGAATACCGAGGGGCAGCCACCGCCATGAGATTGCGAAAGGCCTCGGTCTCTACCAGCCTATAGGGCAGCATCTCCAGGCTCGGCAATTTGGAGATGTGAACGTTGAGGGCTTGGGCATGTGGGTGGGTGGAACTGTATTTCCTCTTGCGCTCCAGCGTCTGCTGTAAAGACAGCTGAACGCTGTGCTGGGACACATTGGTGGACACTGTGGAGGATCGTGGAGGTGAAGGTGTGGTTTTCCGGCGGGAGGCGCTCGTGCCGGGGTCCTGGGCAGGGGGTTGACTAGCAGAGGCAGTGAGTGACACAGGGGAAGGAGCAGTGGTGCGACCCGCAGGAGGTGGTGAACGGCCTTGGTTCCATTGAGTGGGGTGTTTAGCACTCATATGCCTGCGCATGCTGGTGGTGGTTAGGCTAGTAGTGGTGGCACCCCTGCTGATCCTGATCTGGCACAGGTTGCACACCACAGTCCGTCGGTCATCCTCACTTTCTTTAAAGAACCTCCAGACTTGCGAACATCTAGGCCTCGCCACGGGAGCTTCACTACGTGAAACAGTTGCTGCTGATGCACCAGCTCTGGCCCTGCTTCTCCCTCTGGCCACACCACTGCCTCTTACAACCTGTTCTGGTGCAGCACTCGTCTCCTCCTCAGAAGCACTGTCTTCACTCGGCTTATCAACCCATCTTGGGTCAGTCACCTCGTCATCCTCCGATTCCTCAGTCTGCTCCCCGCTCGGACTTCCTGCCCTGACAACAACTTCACCACTGTCTGACAACCGTGTCTCCTCATCGTCCGACACCTCTTTACAAACTTCTTCCACTAAGTCAACATTGTCATCATCATCATCATCACCCACAGACTGCGACAGTTGGAAAACTTGGGCATCGGGAACGAGGTCAGCAGCAACCTGAGAAGTGGTTTGTGACTCTGGGAAAGGGCCAGAAAACAGTTCCTCAGAGTATGCAGGATCGCATTCCAAATTTTCCTGGGAGGGGGCAGACTGGGGGGAAGGAGGTTGAGGTGGAGGAGCCAGAGGAGTGCTTCCTTGGGTAACGTGGGTGGACTGAGTGGAAGACTGACTGGTGGACAAATTACTTGAAGCATTGTCCGCAATCCACGACATCAGCTGTTCGCACTGTTGTGGTTTCAACAGTCCTCTACCACGTGTCCCTGTAAGTTGAGACATGAAGCTAGGGAGTGTAGCTGTGTGGCGTTCCCCTGCTCCCTCATCAGCAGGTACTGTCTCACCCTGCCCAGGACCATGGCCTCTGAACCCTGCAGTAATTGAATGCCCACGCCCTCGTCCTCGACCCCTAGCCCTGGGGTTCAACATTTTCTGTATATAAGTGTATTATATAAAAAAAATAAAATAAATGGGCCTGCTGTACTGAAACCCACAAACTTGTTCAGTCTGAACAAGTAAATATATAGGTGGGTAAGTTAGATCAAAATTACGTATGTTATTACGTACCGTGCAGTATGGAGCAATTACACGGAAACTATTAGATTAGGCAGACTTGGTCTGCTTAGTTGCAACCCAGACAAATGTCGCACAGAGATTTTTGTAATCTAGCTGTATAAGTGAGAGCAAAAGACCTTGTTTAATTAAGCAACGTAAAACAACAAAAAAACTATTTTTTTTATATATATTTTTTTTTTTTATATTTTTTTTTTTAGTTTTTTTTTTTTTTTTAACGTGACGTGCAGAAACTATCAGAGACCTAACTCAGCCCCTGCTGATGGTGGCTATTTTGACTGCAACCCAGACAAATGTCGCACAGAGATTTTTGTGATCTACCTGTATAAGTGAGAGCAAAAGACCTTGTTTAATTATGTGACGTACAGAATGTGTCACCTGGACAGAAAATACGGATTGTAGTGAGTGGACAGCTGAACTGTGACACACAGAATGGTTCCACGCAGCTGTGTGAAATGGATTTGTATCACTGAGCTAAAACAACAAAAAAACTATTTTTTTTATATATATATTTTTTTTATATTTTTTTTTTAGTTTAGTTTTTTTTTTTAACTTGACGTGCAGAAACTATCAGAGACCTAACTCAGCCCCTGCTGACGATGGCTATTTTGACTGCAACCCAGACAAATGTCGCACATAGATTTTTGTGATCTAGCTGTATGAGTGAGAGCAAAAGACCTTGTTTAATTATGTGACATACAGAATGTGTCACCTGGACAGAAAATACGGATTGTAGTGAGTGGACAGCTGAACTGTGACACACAGAATGGTTCCACACAGCTGTGTGAAATGGATTTGTATCACTGAGCTAAAACAACAAAAAAACTATTTTTTTTATATATTTTTTTTTTTATATATTTTTTTTAGTTTTGTTTTTTTTTTTAACGTGACGTGCAGAAACTATCAGAGAGCTAACTCAGCCCCTGCTGACGGTGGCTATTTAGACTGCAACCCAGACAAATATCGCACAGAGATTTTTGTGATCTAGCTGTATAAGTGAGAGTAAAAGACCTTGTTTAATTAAGTGACGTACAGAATGTGTCACCTGGACAGAAAATACGGATTGTAGTGAGTGGACAGCTGAACTGTGACACACAGAATGGTTCCACACTGCTGTATGAAATGGATTTGTATCACTGAGATATAACAATAATAAAAAAAAGGGTTATATATGGCGATAGCTGCACTACTAGTGCCAGCCAGCCAGCCAAGCCAGGAGACAAAAAAAAAATTCTTGTAGCCCTTAGAAGGGCTGTTGGGTTCTTGTGAGATCACTCCTGCCTTACAAAGAACTAAATGCAGGCCCTAACACTCTCCCTGAAATGCAGCAGCTCTATCCCTAATGACATCCAGACAGCATCTGAGCCAAGCACCGCGGGCAGTCACTAGTATATTCCAGGGTCACCTGATCAGGCCAGCCAACCCCTGCTATCGACATGTAAGGGCCCCACGTGATGCTGGGTGTACCGCAGAGTCTCCTGGCTTGTGATTGGCTGAGTTTATAGGCGCCAAAAATGCGCAATGCGAAAGTTGCCATTTCCTCAAGCATGGCAAGATACTCGTCCGAGTAGCGAGCACTTACGAGTACCGTAATACTCGAACGAGCACCAAGCTTGGACGAGTATGCTCGCTCATCTCTAGTAATAACTTTGGGAATTAATTATTATTGTAAAAAACCTTGTAACCGAACTCAGGTTCGGTTCTGAGTGGTACCTTGCAACCGAACTCGAGTTCGGTATCAAGGTTTTTTACAGTAATAATTAATTCCAAAAGTCTTTACACAAAGACTTCGCAAAGTAATAACTTCGGCTCATCTGAGCCAGTATATTCTAATACTGTACAGAGTGGGAACTTCGTACAGTATTAAAACAAAGTTTTTAGCAAATTGACTTCAGATGTATCATCCGAAGTTGATTCACTCACACAAAATGAAAAAGAGAGACTGAAGCACCACTCCACCTTCTCTTATCCATTGGTTTACATAAGACATATTTTTTTGGAGACTAGGGTATCTGAGGAAGCAGATTTAAAGGGGTTGTCTGACTTCAGCAAATGGCATTTTTCATTTAAAGTTAATTCCAGGCACTTACTAATGTATTGTGATTGTCCATATTGCCTCCTTTGCTGGCTTGATACACTGCTCGTTTCCAGGGGTTTATGACCGGCCTGCAATCCAGCAGCGGTGGCCGTGCTTGCATGCTATGGGAAAAAGTGTCAGCCTCTCTGTGCTGCAGCGGTAGTCGTAACCCCTGGATATGGGCAGTGTATAATGTGATGGAAAAATGAATCAGCAAAGGAGGTAATATGGATAATAACAATACATTACTGCTTTGTATTAATTTTGTCTAAATGAGAAATGCTATTTGTTGAAGTGAGACAACCCCTTTAATCCAGAAATTTTCTATCTAAGAATTATCCATTAAAAGGAAAGAGTTGGGGGGTGTCTCAAATAGATATCATGCAGGCATCTACATATATCTGTGTTTTGCAGATAGAATTTGGAACAGCCGTTGTACGGAGGGCTTAGGCCGCTTTCACCTAGGCATATTTTGGTTAGCATTTTGAACCAGTGTTTATAAGATAAAACCAGAAGTGGAAATTTATCTCAGAGATGCTCTATGTGACTATCTTACAAGTCCTAAAATACACAAGTACATCTCCACACAGACAAGAAAAAACTGGGATAAGACATCTTAACTTACCGTTTTGCACTTGCTGTTTCCCGTCACTTTCACCAGACTTTTCTTGCTTGCTTTGACTTTGTCCTGAGGAATCGTCTCGTCTGTTTACAATTGGTAATCGAGTCCCGTTAATATTTCCCTGACTAGATTCAGTGTGTTTGCCATCACTGGAGTTTGTTTCTTTATTTGCCTCATGTTTAGATTGTGAGGATTTTTCATTTTCATTCTTTTCTTCTCTCTCATCATTCTTTTTATCATCCTTTTCTTGCAATTTGCTTTCTTCCGCATCTTTTTTTGCTCTTTCTTCTGCATCTAGAATAAATAATAAGTGGTATAATGATTGAGTGTATGAGTATTTAATGAGACCCATACCAAGGAGCAGCAATTAAAATGGTTTCTTAAGATATTGCGTATAGGATAAGCTCTCAGAGTTTGACCAGATGGCAGGAGTTTTAGTCATATAGCCCTTAAAAGGTTGTCAAGGTTCTGGGCTGAACCTGGACATAAGCTCCCCTTCACTCCTTTGGCATGTAGGATAGGAGCATCAGAGCATTTCCATGCTCCTATGCTCCCCTCGCCCTGCACTGCATCACAAAGGGCAACGTCTGTTTGTTGTGAGCCGGTGATGTACCAGAATGCTAGGCCGAGACTTCCGCCTAACAGGGAGCACAGTGACATCACTGGCTCTAGTGGGCAGTGTATAGCACTGTTCTGGGCAGTTTTAGGGATGAGTATCACTAAAGGAGTAAAGGGAGCCCTGAACCCGGACAACCCCTTTAAGATTGCTAAAAGAAAGTGGCAGAACTTCTAGGAAAACCTAATTTTGCATCAACTTTGCTCAACATATTTTGGAGACTGCATGATCAGCCACTGACTAAAATGGCCAGCCTTGTAGCCTCAGGAAAGTTGGAGCAAGCTGACAAGGGCTTTCCTAGCACCGATGTTCCTCAGACATAGATGTTCTGTTTGTTTACAGAGTAAAACAGTAAAACACAGAACAAAATAAGATTTTATAGTTGATGTGCCAGTTATCGCCACTTGTCGCAAACTGAGAGGGAGAGAATTCTTGAAATGAGAGACCTTGGTTTATCACTCCAGCAGATCACTATGTACCTACAGGCTAAGATGTCAGCACTGTTCAACATTTTGTGTCCTGGTGGTTGGAAAAAGAATGATGTACTGGAATGACAGCAAGAGCTGCACAGACATTAACCTCTGCATGGACGGATCGTCTGATTAGGAGAATGATGCACACTACACAGTGATCCATTCTGTACTGAAAGTGAAATTAGATGCCACGTCACAAGCCTAGGGCTGCAAACAATGTCTACACAATCCGCCAGAAGGTGTTTGCATGTCATTGGACTGCAGTCAGACATCCAGGTACAGGTGTTACATTGACCGCGCACCACTGCTCTCAATGCCTATTAAGGTTCACAGCAAGATGGCAGTGAAGGCTGGAATGGAGGTCAATCCTATCCAGCAATGAGTCCCACTTTTTTCTCAGATGCAATGATAGCATATATTGATCTGGAAAACATGTTGGCAACACCATGAACAGGCCTTCACAAGGGAACGTCATACCAGTCCTACCCCTGGGATTCTGGTGTGATATGACATAATGTATGGTAGATGGACCCCTCTAGTCTTCATATCAGGTACACTTACAGCTCAGCGTTACATTGATTTGTTCATGGAACCAGTGGTATGGCCATTTCTCCAAAATGTCCCAGGAGTAATTTTTCAACAGGACAACACCAGATTGCATGTTGCTCATACTACTTTGCGCAGCCTGCGTGGACTAAACCTGCTACCATTCGTCATTGGTTGACAACTGCAAAGAGAGCTGCCAGCAGCGGATCTTGATAATGTGTATGTCCAAGTGCATTTAGTGTGGCAGAACATTCCGTCAGAGAACCATTTATAACCTCACTGATAGCAGGCCAAGGCGTGTTAGTGCATGTATTTCTGCACATGGCCCTTATACTCAAAACTGATTAAATTGATATGTTCTGAATGCTTTGTTCAACATTTTCCATAATTCTATAACTTTTTATTCTTGGTGTTACAATTTCAGTGTTGAGGAATGTGTAATTGTCTTGCAACAAAATCTTCTAATGAATCTCTGGGCTGATGAAACTAAGATTGAACTTTTTGGTCTCAATTCTAAGTACTATGGGGGTCATTTATTAAGACCGTCTTTTTAGACGTGGTCTTAATAATCTCTATAGTTGGAGGTGGATCCGCCAAAGTTATGAAGAGGCGCCAGCTATAACTTTTTTACAGCTGATGTGAGCGAAGAAACATTGCAGATTGTGGTGCAAATAACACCACTTTCTGGGTCTAACAGAAACATGGCTGACACCCTCTGACACTGCCTCCCCTGCTGTGCTCTCTTATAGCAGATTTCATTTCACCCACACACACACCCCCCCCCCCGCCTTGGCTGCAAACATGGTGGAGGAGTTGGTCTGCTTCTATCAGAAAACTGCTCCTACAGCCCAACTCCACCACCACCCTCCATAATGCTCACTTCATCTGAAGTACACTCTGTTCGCATCTACTCTCCCTCCAACCTCCAAGTAGCTGTCATTTACCGCCCCCCAGGCTTAGCCACCATCTTTCTTGATGACTTTAATACCTGGCTCCTACACTTTCTTTCTGCCAACATCCCCACTATCATCATGGGTGACTTCAACATCCCCATTGACACTTGCCACTCGACTGCCTCCAAACTTCTGGCACTCTCTTCCTCCTTTGGTCTCTCACAGTGGTCTTCCGCTCCCACCCACAGAGATAGTCACACTCTCGATCTTATCTTTTCCCACCTCTGCTCCCTAGCTAACCTTTATAATTCAACTCTCCCCCTATCTGACCACAACCTACTCACCTTCTCTTCAATAGTCTCTTCTGCGGCTCCCCCGGTCCACACACTAGCACACCTCCCGCAGAAACCTTAAACATCTTGACTTTCACCTGCTTTCGGACTCTCTTTTGCCACTCTCTAAAATTTGTTCCCTTCAAGACCCCGATGCTGCCACCACTCTGTATAACACCACAATAACTACAGCTCTGGACTCTGTTGCCCCCCTCACACTCAACACAATCAGCAGACAACCCTGGCACACAGACCTGACCAAGAAACTAAGACAAGCTTCCAGAGCTGCTGAGCGGCGATGGAAGAAATCCCATTCTAAGGATCACTTCACTACATACAAGCAATCCCTCCTCATTTTCAAATCCTCACTCGCTGATGCAAAACAGGCCTGCTTCTCATCTCTAATTTCTTCCCTGTCCCACAACCCCAAACAACTTTTCAACACTTTTAACTTCTCCGTCCCCCAATGCCCCCACCCTCACCTCTCATCTCAGCAGAGGACTTTGCCACATACTTCAAACAAAACATCATCAACATCAGAGAAGGCTTCAGTGCACAGTCCCCACAGCCCCTCTACAGAACTACTCAGTCCTCTTCTCCCAAAACCTGCTTCTCCACCATTACAGAAGAACATCTTTCCACCCTACTCTCCAGATCTCATCTCACCACCTGCGCACTTGACCCAATCCCATCCCACCTCATTCTCAACCTCACCACAGTGTTCATCGCAGCCCTAACTCATCTCTTCAACCTATCGCTAACCTCCAGTGTCTTCCCCTCTGGTTTTAAACACGCTACAATTAAACCCATCCTTAAAAAGCCTTCACTTGACCCATCTTCTTTGTCCAGCTATCGCCCAATATGACTTCTTCCATATGCCTCAAAGCTACTTGAGCAACATGTGCATTCTGAACTTTCCTCTCACCTCTCTTCCAGCTCACTCTTTGACCGGCTACAATCTGGCTTCCGACCCCACCACTCAACTGAAACTGCCCTTACCAAAGTCACCAACGACCTGCTAGCAGCCAAAACCAAAAAACATTAATCTGTCCTCCTCCTCCTTGACCTGTCCTCTGCCTTTGACACCGTCGACCACTCCCTTCTCCTACAAACTCTCTCATCTCTTGGAATCACTGACCTGGCCCTCATGGATCGCATCATACCTCACAGACCAGACATTTAGCGTCTCCCACTCTCGCACCACCTCCTCCTCTCATTCTCTCTCTGTTGGTGTCCCACAAGGCTCTGTCCTAGGATCCCTGCTCTTCTCTATCTACACCTTCGGCCTGGGACAGCTCATAGAGTCCCATGGCTTTCAGTATCACTTTTATGCTGACGACACACAAATCTACCTCTCTGGGCCAGACATCACCACCTTACTGTCCAGAATCCCACAGTGCCTATCTTCCATATCCTCCTTCTTCTCCTCCCGCTTTCTAAAACTTAACATGGATAAAACAGAATTTATCATCTTTCCCCCATCTTTCACAACCCTTCCAACAGACCTATATATCAAGTTTAACGGCTGCATACTCTCCCTGGTAAAACAAGTTCGCTGCCTTGGAGTGACCTTGGATTCTGCCCTCTCCTTCAGACCCCACATCCAAGCCCTTTCCACCACCTGCCACCTCCAACTCAAAAATATCTCCCGCATCCGTGCGTTCCTCAACTATGAGTCTGCGAAAGTACTAGTACATGCCCTCATCATCTCCCGCCTAGACTACTGCAAAATTCTCCTCTGTGGCCTTCCATCTAGCACTCTTGCCCCCCTCTAATCTATCCTCAACTCTGCTGCCCGACTAATCCACCTCTCACCCTGTTACTCCTCTGCATCTCCCCTTTGCCAATCCCTTCATTGGCTCCCCATTGCCCAGAGAATTCAGTTCAAAATACTAACAAATACATACAAGGCCGTCCACAACCTGTCCCCTCCCTACATCTCAGAGCTACTTTCCCGATACATCCCCCACACGTAATCTCCGATCCTCACAAGACCTCCTTCTCTCTTCCCCTCTTACCACCTCTTCCCACAATCGCCTCCAGGATTTCTCCCATGCAGCCCCCATTCTCTGGAACTTTCTACCCCAACATATCAGACTCTCACCTACAGTGGAATCCTTAAAAAAAAACCTGAAAACCCACCTCTTCAGAAAGCCTACAACCAGTGACCCTGCTGCCTCTACACAGACATGACCAGCTCTACCCTCACCTACTGTGTCCTTCTCTCATACCACATAGATTGTAAGCCCTCGCAGGCAGGGCCTTCTCTGCTTGTGTACTAGTTTGTAATTCATCTTGTTTCATGCTTAGTGCAATTGTCTGTATTATGTATGTAAACCCCTTTTAATATGTATAGCGCTATGGAATGAATGGCGCTTTAATAATAAATAATAATAATAATGAAGAGGAGGCAGCGCTGGCACAGCGCAACCTCCTCTTCAAACAGCTGATCGGCGGGGGTGCTGGGTGTCAGACCCCCGCCAATCTGATATTGATAGGTCATCAATAAATATAACTTGGACAACCCCTTTAAGGGAAATCTGAATGGAGAGAACTACAGAGATAATCTTAATGAAAACCTCAGAAGACCTCAGAAGACTTTCTATTTGTGTAGAAATGTTTTGAAAAGTGAGTTGGAAAGTGAGCATGTTTAGCAATATTAATTAGTTTCATTCTAGATTTTTTATTGTGCTTTTTTTTAAAACTCATGCCAGTATGAGTATGGGGAAAAAAAAATGGAGTCGCATTTCTAAATAAAAGTTTTAGGCTTACAGATCCACTAAATATAATAAACAGCGTGCAACATTTCATAAATTAAAAAGTTCATAACAGTGGTGTGGATATACAATAAAATGAAGCAGACTGGGTGGTGTAATCCAATTAAACTATCCCACAGTCGGACCAAGCGCAAACAAATTATGCACCTCCCTCTATTGCATCACCTCCACGCTACTCCCATAATAAAGTGCAAAGTGCCAATAATAGAAGGAGGTTAGGGTAGGGAGTTACATAATTATAACATGATAGGTAATTCATACTAGGACAATCCACTAGAGAATGAGTAATCAAGTAAGCAAATACCGTCCAGGATGACTCCAACCCTGACGTACGTTTCACATCAAGCTTCCTCAGGGGCTTGGTATTTGCTTACTTTCTTTCTCTAGTGAACTGTCCCTGTATGAATTATCTATCATGCCAGAACTATGTAACTCCCTACGCTATCCTGCTTTTATTATTGCCACTTTACACTTTATTATGTGAGACCCTCCTTTCAATAGTACAGTTTTCCCCAATAAATTTATCCTTTTGCTTGAATATTGTAATCACTTGCATATATCATCATTACATTCACGCACATGATTCATTAACTAATAAATCATTATCAAATATAAATTATGTATATAAATTAATGCATTACCTTTGGCTGCCTGTGCCTTCCACTTTTCTCTGTTCTGTTGCACCACTTCATACCAGTTATTTTTAAAACTTTTGAAGTCCACAGTGAGGATTGAACAGTTCAAAGAGGCACTTCCTTCTGATCCAGTGCTCTTCACACTTGATCTTTTAACTTCTGAGGGGGTTATACTGTTCAAACTGAAACAGTAATTCAACAAGTGAGAATGAAGTCCACATGCAGAGATACATGATGATAGATAGATAGATAGATAGATAGATAGATAGATAGATAGACATGATACAGTCAATTGCATTCTGCTGATGGCTGTCCACATTTCTAATGGAGTACAGGAAGTACCAATCCGCAAAATGAGGAATGTGTAATTTGTTTTTTAAATGTCGCAACATTGATTTTTTTTTTTCTTCTGGAGCACTGAATCAGTGCCACCCGTGTGGGTCTTTTAAGTCTCTACCACCATTAATCCTGGAGTGGGCTGCAGAGAGTCGCACATGCTGCGCTGATACAGTGCTCCAGATCACAGTCTGCCCCTCCTTCGTGCCTTTCTCTCCATGACCTGTGCTCTTCTGCTCTGGAGCTTACACAGGGCAGACAGAGATGGAGCTAAGAGATAACTGTGACATACTGTGACATACCTCCCAACTGTCCCGGATATGGCAGGACAATCCCGAATTTCAGTGTCTGTCCCGAAGTCCCTGTACTGGGGAGGAATATCCTGTAGCTGTCCCTGATTCCACAGAAAGCAGAGACGGCTGCCTATAATGATGAATCAAGAGCCGTCTGTTGGCTCTGTGCTCCATCATTCCTCCCCCGTCCATTAGCTCTGTGCTCCATCATTCCTGGCTGGGAGCTCAGTGTATCCTGCTGCTGGGGAACAAGGTATGTATCTGGAGTTTGTTGGTTGTTTTTACTGCCTGTGAAGGGGGCACTACTGGGCATATTAATGTGAGGGGCACAGCTGGGCATATTACTGTGAGGAGTCACATAACTGGTCATAACTACTGTGAGGGGGCACATCACTGGGCATAACTACTGTGAGGAGTCACATAACTGGGCATAACTACTGTGAAGGGGCATATAACTGGGCATAACTACTGTGAGGGGACACATAACTAGGCATAACTACTGTGGGGTGCACCTATCTGACCATAACTACTGTGGGAGGCACCTATCTGGCCATAACTACTGTGAGGGGGACACCTATTTGGCCATAACTACTGAGAGGCGGCACATATCTGAGCATCACTACTGTGAGGAGGTACATATCTGGGCATCGCCACTGTTAGGGGCACATATGTGTGCATAAATACTGTGAGGGGGACATATCTGGGCATAACTACTGTGAGGGGGCAAATATCTGAGCATCGCTACTGTGAGGGGCATATATCTGGCCACAACTACTATGAGGGGGCACATATCTGGGAATATTACTGTGAAGGAGGCACATATCTGAACATAACTACTGTGAGGGGGCACATATCTGGCCATAATTGCTGCAAGGGGGCACATATCTGGCCATGACTACTGTGGGGGGCACATAACTGGGCATCGCTACTTTGAGGGGACACATATCAAGGCATATTACTGTGAGAGGGCACATATCTGGACATAACTAATATAAGGGGGCACATATCTGGCCATAACTACTGTGAAGGAGGCACAATGCTGGCATATCTACTGTGTGGTGGCATAAAGGGGGAATAATTACAATGTGGGGGCATTTAGGGGACAGGGTGGGGATTAGGTGTTTACTTATGTTTTGGGCGGAGTTAGAGGTGTGGCCGAGTGTGGAAAAAATTGCTGCGGCCACACATAGTGTCCCTCTTTCTTCTTTTCAAAAGTTGGGAGGTTTGCTGTGAGTAGGAGCTGGAGGCTGAGGTATGGGAGCAGATAGAAGTACGTTGGGAGTGGGGTGGGGGGTGAAAGAGCAGCGTATCCCTGCACAATGCTGCCGGGAACCAGGTCATCTAATGTATGTTGAGGGAGATCTGGAGGAGGATATCTAACATACATAGATGGAGGACAGGGGGAGGGTATATAATTTATATAGATACTCTCCTCCATATCTCCCTCTATATACATTATATGCCCTGCTCCAGTCCTCCGTTCATATACATCATATACCCTCCTCCAGTCCACCTTCTAATGTATATGTGCACTCATCTATATACAGTGCACCCCTAAAAGACAAATAAAAATTATTGCCAGAAAAAGCAAAAACAAAAAAACAACAACATTATAATTGATAATCATACATAAAGTTGAAATAATCAAGATTTTTTTTTGCCAAAATAGTCTAGTCCTAATATATTTATAACCCTTTTTCATTATTTTTCTTTTTTTTGTGTGGAATTTACATGTAAATGTTTAGACAGCTTTCACTGCCCTCTACAGACCCCTTGAGTTGGTCTCAGGTTATAATTGCCCTTCCTAGACCATTGTAACTTAAATCCATACCAAACAGTGCAATGTCAAAGACAGTGTCAGTCTTCAACATATGCTTTTGGATGGAAGACTAAGCATTTGGAGTGGATGTACTGATTTGCTGTTTAGTGGTGCCTGCCTACAGTACAGTGCTGTATAACATACAATCTGTACTGTGATTTATCTGTTCCAGGATGAACTGCTCCTTTAGACCCCAGGTGACTATAGATTAATTTAATTTTTCTGGTATACTGTGTATACTATTCAGAATCCTGAAGAAGCTACTATAAATAAGTAAATAAATAAATAAATACACTTCTCACTTATATATAAGTAATCTGCTTATTCTTTTAAATCATTTTTCATTCTTTTTTTCTACTTGAAGATGGCATTTTATTGCTTTGGAATAAATGCTTAGATTTCCATACAGTTATTTCCCAAATTACAATGGTTATCCTGGAAAAAATAGGGACTACTGTATATTTATCTGGTAGTGTAAAAGACCAAAGTCAACTTACCTAGATCTCCTAAATCCTGTGAGCCCAGAGCGTGATGCCTCATCGATGAGTGGAATTACAATCTTTTCTGTCATGTCTGTTAACACCGTGAATGTAGGCTCCACAATGAAGTCAATAAAACCTAAACAACAAATTTTTTTTGTCTCACTATTCATTGCACAATAACAATATATGCTGGTCTGTCTAAATGGAAATCTATAAATATAATTAAGTATCACCCATATTATTGAAATATTCATGGAAAACCCATCAAGATCTTTGGAAATAGCTTTGTGTGCATGTGTATTCTGTATAATGTCCACTAGGTGGTGTCATTGTACAGATAAAGAATGATGTTGGTCATGGTACATATAGTGATGCACAATTACATTAATAGGAGACTTACTTTAACTTTTTAATGACAGCAAAATGCCTCATGCATTTCTGGCTTCTCTTTAATATAAAATCTTCCTGACCTCCTATTAGAAGCTTCAAGAGGTAAGTATGCTAAGTAATTCACGGCACTGCTAAAATTTGGTTCAATATTTTTCTAAATGAACCATTAAATTATTCAACAGAGGTGAAGAAAATGAAGCGCAGGTCTTCAGCATAAAAGGGACATCATTAATGAAATGTACATTCTAGGCCATTAAGCGACTGAACTCATGACTCCTTTATATCTGTTAATTTTCTTTACATGTTATGGTAATAGCACAAATGAAGTCTGATAACTTTATATAGATTTAAAGGAAGCCAGATGAGTTTTTAATCAATGAAGAGTCACATTTTTCTATCACAACAATAGTTCATTATAGACTGTGACCAAAGAGGAGAATGCTTTGTGAAATAGCATTGCCCTTGTGTAAAAAGGTAGAAAGTAACACTTGCTGTGCTTCAAAGACCACAGGAAAGAAGGCCTGAAGGTGAAGACAAGAGCCCCTCGCTTGTAATAAATAATTGCACTTGGAAGACCTGTGATGTACCAGTCACTTACAAACGCTTTATCATTTTTTAAGCACGTCTGAGGCACAGGATGATGAAGCGTAATGTTTTTCTTTGGTCTCGAAGCTTTCATAAATAATTAGTGGCCTTCAGCCATGGTTCTTGAGCAGGAGAAGAGAGAAGTGTCTAGATTCTTCAAGAAGGTATGAATTGAATAACAGAAAAAAGGCTGCTAAATGTCTCTGTGTCTGTCTCCATATCTATCTATCTATCTATCTATCTATCTATCTATCTATCTATCATAGTAAAAAAAACATTGCAGAACTATGTTACTAGAAATTAGGGTGCTAATGATGAAATCTTGATCCAAAGTCACATACAGCAAAATAAATAAATCTGCATATAGAAATATACAAGTCTGTGTAATTTACAAAAACATACCTATTTGGGATTGGGCAACCATTGTTGAATTGCGATCACACAGTGGAGAAAATGGAAGGCCAAGTTCTGCTTCTTTGTCACCCTGCAAATAATTTCTAGTGAGTGGTACTGTATATTTCTGAACATCAACAATTAATATGTGAATTCACAGATAAGTGACTAGCAGAATATGTCACTCTATATCACCAGTTACCTGAGATACATGTAAAAGAGCTATTGAAATGGAAATGATACCATGCAACTCTCTGTAATATGTCTTTATTAGGGAGGTGGATTAGCATCTGCATAAGAAAATCACTGCTGATCGGCACTGGGAATTCTCAGTGTGATATCAAGTCAGTAAAGAAAGTGCATAATAAAGCGATCAACATCTGGATCCCACTCTGCTCTGAGTCGCATACAGTAGCTCACTTATTGAATAATGCTGAATATCAGCAGGCGTCAGGTTCATTTATATTATATATGAGTATGGAATGAACAATTATGAAATTTCATTCGTGTGTAAATTAGCTAATAAGTGAACAGCTCTCTAAGCGCTCTCCCTGCCCCTACTTTCTGATATATACCCACAGAATAATGTCATTTAGGATCTCAAAAAACAGCATCACTTTAATTTCCAAGAAAGGTGGCAGGGGGTCATCACCGATACGTTGGACTATACGTTTTTCCAAAATCAGAGATTACTGTGGAGTTTAAGAAAACAGCTGGGAAAATTTCTGCTAAATGAGTAATGACTGGGCAGCACATGTAACGTGGATACACTGGACAAAGGGATGATAACATCCCAGGAGGGCTGCACATGCTTTCATCATGTTACTCAGAACAGCACACGATTTAAAACTGTGGTAACCATTGCAAATTTGGGATATTTTCATATTAAGCAATCTTTCCTGAGAAGTACAGAGTTATCAGTAACCAGGCTTTGTGTGCCTTTATTTCATGCTCAAAAACATATGAAATTTCGACTTCTAATCTCATTTCCTTAATCTAAACATATTTTGTCCATTAGCTCTTGGAGAAGTCATTACAGCATAGGCTCAGTTAATTCACCTCACTGTGGATGTTTTCACATACAGTAAATGGCACAACTATGTCTGTGTTATTTGTTTTATTAGATGATTTTGTTTGTCTATAATTAAGATGTAGATAACAATAATGCCTCATTTTACTGGTAATCAATACAGAAATCCAGGTAATTCCAAAGGGTTCGCTTACTTTTGTTGTAACTATGTATTTATTGTTATATTTATGCATTTATATAGCCTGGTGATCTACAGTATGTGTGCATATCTGTATAAAGTCTGTAGTACCTGTTCTAGTGTTGAGCGAGCACCATTGAGCGAGCACCATTGTGCTCGTATACTCGGGTGCTCTGGCCGAGCACTAGGGGTTGCTCGAGTGCTCGGCCGAGCACCCGAGCATAATGTTAGTCAACAGGACTAAACCAGGCACCCCCCGCTCGGAAGAGTATGCTAATTAACTGAATTTTACACATTAGCTCACAATGCGTACGCATTAGCATACAAATGCGTACGCATTAGCATACAAATGCGTACGCATTAGCATACAAATGCGTACACATTAGCGTACAAATTTGTATGCATTAGCATACAAATTCGTACGCATTATCATACAATGCGTAGCATTAGCGTGCAAATCAACATTACAGTGAATGCCAGTACGTGCAGGGAAGAGACTCGAGCATTGTGCTCGAGTACACTTGGTGTTCGGCCGAACACTGAGCGGTCCTGAGCGTAGGCATGCTCGGCCGAACAGCGAGTTCGGCCGAGCATGCTCGCTCAACACTAACCTGTTCCTCTAGCAATAATATGATCAGTACATACTGACCTGGTAATGTATACCGTGGGCAGTTCTTATTAACATAACATACTGGGTCAAGTCTATGGTAACATACTTGCGCTTCCTGACATTATTCCCTACTTATGCAGGGAATGATGTGTAGATATATATACTGGGAGATGTTCATCCCTAGTGCTACATATAACATCTACTCTCTTATAGTTTTTTATACCGTGGTCAGTCCTATATGACCTAGTAGTGTAAAATTAGTGCTAGTCCCAGATGACCTCGAGATACAGCAAGTACATAAAACTGTCTATGTGTAAGGACATTATAACAAACAGTGAATAGATATTTGCATTGATATAATGTCTTATCATAGCAGCGCTGATCTATTGCACCGTGCACAGATGGAATTATGTTTTTATGTGGCTTCTATCTATATTATATAGCAAATTGCAATATCCATATATCTGCCAGTGTAGGCTTCATAAAATTTATCGGTCAGGTTGTGGAGTGGGAATCCCATGAGTGTAGAGAAAACTAAAGTTGTAGTAAATACGATGTAACGCATGTTTGTTATTTCAGCTACTTGACCTTGAAGGTTACCATTCTATTTACACCTTGTTTTCTTCTGCATGGATAGCTTTACATGTCATCATTCTCTGTAAGAAGACAAATTTTGCTTCCTGTACCAATGTACCTATCAATGTACCAATGTTCTTACTAAATGCCCTAGGGGCCTGGTAAAATAGATCTATAACATCTACAAGTTCAGGCAACTCTGGGTTTATTTTTCATCACAAAATGAGATTTTTTTTTACATGCAAGAACCAAACCCACAGGACCTTTTCCATTTAAATAAATAATAATAGAATACCCAAAGAGGAACTTTTCCTTGAACATATTACACATAATATTCACAACAAAATGAAAATCAAAGATAGCATAATTGTGTTCAAGCTTCGTACTGAAGTTATAATACTCCAGGGATTAGATGAAGGCAATATAATTATTGTAGACACAATACTATAAGCATAGTTTAACAAAAGATGAAACTTGTTTTTGTATACTTTCACTTGGGCTTCCCCTCTTTATGCATCACCTGTAATTCTGTGAGGTTCTTGAAGTGGCTAGCTCTTTGAGTTAGTAGAGTAGCCCCTTAAAGGGAACCTGTCATCTCCGAAACACCCCCTAAACTAGAGTAAGTGGTGTATAGTGTAAGTGATGCTGAATCCGAATATGTAAGTTTTATGTTCATACTCACTTTCCACAAAGCGCTCCCACAAACCAGCAGTAAAATGCATTGACAGTCCAGTGAGTGCATTTTACTGCTGGTTTGTGGGAGCACAGCGTCAGAATGGAAGCGAGTATGAAGATAAAACTTACATATTCGGATTCAGCATTACTTACACTATACACCGCTTACTGTAGTTCAGGGGGTGTTTCGGAGATGACAGGTTCCCTTTAAGCAATGTCATAGAATTACTTGCCAACATACAGGCAGTAGAAAAGCTCACTGCATTACCATGCTTACAACTGTTTTAGAGCTGGATGGCTGCATTTGAATACAGCCAATATGTATGTTGCAGAACTGGCATTACCATAGAGATTCTGTCTTTCCCTTTCTCTCCTGGAATGTTACAACAGCTCAGCTTCTTGCTGGCTGTTGTAACATGAAATAGATGCTGCTTTATAATCAACACTGACAGGAGGAGAGGTCAGTTTGCAGAGTGGCACCGAGCAGCATAGGAAAAATGCACATCAAGGGATTCCTCCTCCACCCCTAAAGGTTTAGATATCATGGCAACCCTATGCACTGCTTCGTACTGGGACATCCCAACACATCCCTGGTCACGGCTCTCTTTCTTTGGCAGAATTGACAACATTCAGAAGTCCAGAGCTAGGGCACAAAGGGACAACCAACAAGAGAGCACAGGACAAATAAATAGAAGAATGGGGACAGCACAATACCACAGGTACATGAAGGAAGCAAACACAAGGGTGGGACAGTTGGACTATGAGTGGGACAAAGTACTTTAAAAGGGTGAGGGCCCACAAAACTCTATTGTCCACAGGCCCACACAAACCTGGAACTGGCCCAGTACAAGCCAATACATAGTGGTTGCTTAACTTATTAAAGCTGGGACAATGACTAGGTACGTCTAGGAAAGCCATGCTTTCCAGAACTCCCCAGACTTATTCTAATCTATAGATCCAAATGGGCTGTTTGGGCATCACTTTACATGTAGTGGCACTTTAAAAGAAGTGTGGACCATTTATTTTTTCTGTCTACTAACCTCATTCTTGGCCCGAAAGCTGCCAGCAACTGTGATACTGTTTGCAATATCCATTGGTAAAGGAAGAATATACTATTTGCCAACTTTTTCTGGGTGCCAGAAGGTTCTGTACCACAACTATTAGGCCTCTTTCACACGACAGTATTTTTTGCGGGCTCCGATCCGCATTTTTCACATTCATTTCTATGGGTCCGCAAAAAATACTGAGAGCATACTGTGTGCTGTCCGCATCCGTATGCCCGTTACGTAGCCCCGCAAAAAAAAATAGAGCATGTCCTATTCTTGTCCGTATTACGGACAAGAATAGTACTGTTCTATTAGGGGCCAGCTGTTCCGTTCCACAAAATACGGAAAACACAAGGATGTCATCCTTTTTTTTGCGGATCCGCAATTTGCGGAACGCAAAACACAACGTTCGTGTGAAAGAGGCCTTAGCCACACTCACTATATAAAAAAAAAATATATTCAATCTAATGGTATATACTGAATGCTGTACTGGATTAGCTTCCTAGGTGAAAACATACTGTAACATCCAAATAGCTAATAAATATATTCATACCTGTCTGAAGAATTCTTCTAGTAGTGACATGGTCCACCGATGATGGAGGTCCCAGTTTTTAGCTGGATGGCTTATGTCTGCTGTATGCAATAACAGGGATAATGCTTTTGGCTTGTCAATCCTGCAAAGTAAAGCAACAAGTTAAAGTACAGGAAGATATCTATAGACAGGGTCGGTGGGCCCTGGCTGTTATACCATAATGGTCCCTGAAGATACAGAAGAAAAGAAACATTTGGCTGCTTTTGAAGACAATCATTTGCCACTAAGGTCCATTTCTTTGATTCAAAACCTACCTATTAAACTTTATTGATGATATAAGGGTTGGGCCTCAAGAATAATTTCCTCTGGTGGGCCCAAGGAACCCCTTGTTCAACACTGTCTATAGATAGATTTTTTCATTCATTTATTTATTTTTTACAGAACTGTAATAAAGTCTTTTCCCCTACACTGTAGACTAATAAGACCAAATGCATCCAAGTGGCATGATTGACCTACAATGGAAACTATTCTAATTCTAACTTTCAGAACTATTCTATAGAATGAAAATGCATTGCATCACAAATATTTGTAAAAATTGGGATTGTACAGAATCAGAATCTTTAGTGACTTGGTTTGAGAAAATTTTTGTAGAATAATGATAAGGGAGAGAGAGAGATACTTTTCCAGGTACTCAAATCATCTTTGATTAGGTAGAATTTGAATCTGAATCAAATCACATGGCTTATTCAGACGAATCAGATCCAAATCAAATTTTAAGAAATTCACTCATATCTATTTCTGACTCCTTGTGGTGATTCAAGTAGAACACTTAGCTTAGTATTTTTATTGATTTTAAGGGGGATCATCAGTAATAATGACTGATATTTGATTCAGACTTGATTCAGCTAAATCAGTAGGGCAGTAAATAAATTATATTGAAGGGTTATGGATTACATTCTGTGGTCTCGTAGAACTGTATGCAGCTCACTTCAAGCTTTTTAACGCCAAGGCAGCATTAGTAAACTTAAAGCGACAGCAACATATATGAATAACATGGCTAAGGGTAAAAGTGGGGCTGTTGGTGGTAAAAAAAAACAGTCTCTTTAAAAACCGGACTGTAGGATTTTTTTAAGTTTTGAAAAAAAAATGGTCTGAAAAGATTTTGCTTTTTGACAGCAAATGCCTGCGGGTCTGTATACACACATACTGCCTAGGGCCATATGGTCCCCCTTCATCATCTTTTCTGTCTTCTGAGCTGAAAAATCGCTGACATTATTTTAAGGGGTTTGCCCAAATTGAATCGCTTAAAATTTGGATTCGGATTTGACCCAGGTTTTTGGAAAATTCGGGTCAAATTCAATTTAAGACTTGATTCGCTCATCTCCCTATCAACTCTCTGGACATATACTATATATTTTGATAAATATTTGTTTTCTCCTTGAATTATTTCTGGAGTATCTTTTCTTAGAATTCTACCTTGCGTCATTCCTCTGTGATCCCTCATTGACAGGAGATTTGCTTACCACTTCCACCATCCCAACAGTGCTGGGGTCCTGCTGCTTTCCCTTTGTGCTCCTGTCCCAACATGACAGAAAATGCCTAAGATTGCCATTAGCCCATCACTGGCTGAAGTGGTGCTCCCAGCACCATCAGTATGGCAACTGCGGGGGATGGGCGAGATAAGTGTAAGTTCTGTTATCTTTGTTTCATCATGTACAGCCTGGGAAAATAGTGTTTGTACTGCTCTTGTGCATTTAAAATAATGCAAATAAACTAATAGTCTTAATTAAAACTTTGAGGGAATTATGGCTCAAAAAGCCACAAAAATAGGGCTTTGCAACTTTCACCCATTCCAGTTTTGAAGAGTGAGTGGGAAAGTGTGCATGGTTACCCTGTCAAGCAAATTTGAGACAGATTTATAAACTGTGACTTTTCAACCCCTCTGCCTCCCATTGGCTTTCCTCAATGTCTGTGCATGGCAGCCTGAGAACAAATGATGGCCCTAGGCCTGCCTCCAGTGTTTTAATAAGTCTGCGCCTCTCTGGCACACCCTGATAGTGACTGTCAATATAGCACCATCAATAGATCACCTGTTACAGTCCCATTGTGGCAGTAATAAATAATTAAAAGAACAAGTTTAAGAAGTTTCACTAAAGAAAAAAAATCTCCAAATATTCACCTTTTTGTTATTGAAAAAAAGGACTTCAATGGAAAAACATTGCAAAATAATAATATTTATTTATATAGCGCCACCATATTCCGCAGTTCTTTACAAAATCATAGGGTTCATGTACAAAACAAAAGTAACTAGCTAACATACAACTGAAACACTAGGAGTGAGGGCCCTGCTCGCAAGAGCTTACAATCTATGAGGAATTGGGGGTGACACATAAGGTAGTTGATTGTGATAAGTAGGTGTCACGGACGTTCCTGCAACAGGTTGCAGAAAGTCGGGTAGGCTTGCACATGTGACATAATCTGACATGTTTTCTTTTTTGTATTGTTGCTGTTTACCACACCCCTTCCCCTCAGCTGTTGCGGGTGTGGTAATTGTCCTTCCCCTATTTATTCCTGCGTCTACCACAGTTACTTGCGGTTTATAGTTTCAGTGGACATTGTGGTGGATTGGTGTAGTTCTCTCCTGAGATCTGGTTGCTTCCATTTCTTCTTAAGATAAGTGTCCTCTTTCCCTTTTGTGTTTACCCTGCTTTTCCCTGTCCATCCTTCCTTTTGGAGGAACGGGTAGACTCAGTCCTGTCAGTAGTTGCAGGGTCCTATAGGGTCAGTTTGGTTTTAGGTTCCTGTGTATGAACTCTCCTACCTTTGAGGCCTGTTCATACTTGAAGTCAGTCAAGGTTTCCTGCAGGAGGTGACTCTTTTCTTTCACTTGTTTCCTGGCCTCATCCCCTTCCCTCCTACGCTTGGTGTGGTTTTCCCCTCCACACTAGAGCGTGACACTATAAACCGCCAAAAAACATCATTTTTTTTACTGCACTAACTGAACAGCTACAGGGTCTCTACTTGGAGGTAGCTGACCTCTGCACAACCGTCACCCAAATTCAGAAACCACAGGCTGTGGTTTGAAGCCTAAAGTCGCTCTCCTGGACAGATTCTCTGGGGCACGTGATAACTTTATTCTGTTCAGGGAGGCGTGCAAATTGTACTTTAGACTGCGTTCACATTCTTCTGGTAATGAGGAACAGAAAGTTGGTGTGGTCATATCGCTGCTTAAAGCAGATGCACAGTCATGGGCCTTTTCTCTACCGACCGGATCGCAGTTTCTCCAGTTGGTAGATGAATTTTTCAAGGCTTTGGGGATTATCTATGATGACCCAGATCGCATCTCCCTGGCTGAGACCCAGCTACGTGACCTTCGTCAGGGTGAACGCCCTGTTGAGATCTATTGCGCTGAGTTTCGGAGGTGGGCTACAGATACTGAATGGAACGATCCGGCTCTCCGTAGTCAATTCTGTCAAGGATTATCAGAAAGGCTGTCATGAAACTCCTGTGTCAAGGTTTCCTGCAGTCCTGTCAGTAGTTGCAGGGTCCTATAGGGTCAGTTTGGTTTTAGGTTCCTGTGTATGAACTCTCCTACTTCCGAAGCCTGTTCATACTTGAAGTCAGTCAAGGTTTCCTGCAGGAGGTGACCCTTTTCTTTCACTTGTTTCCTGGCCTCATCCCCTTCCCTCCTACGCTTGGTGTGGTTTTCCCCTCCACACCAGAGCGTGACGGTAGGATTTGAGCCATTATTGTACTGAAAGGAGTGGTGCTGTCCGATCTGCTTCGGGTTTGGGACTGTTAGAGGATCGAGTTCAGGCCAGAGGAGTTGGTGGGGGAGAGGTTTAGTCAGGGAAAGGTTATTTTAGGAAGCTTCATAAGCCTGCCCAGTGGCGTGCCTAGGGTGTTTTGCACACGGGGCGGGTCCTTTCTCTGGCACCCCCCCATCCCCCAATATGTTAAAAAATTGTACCCCCTCACAGTAGTATTGCCCTCATTGTACAGACTTCATGGTCATTTTGTACAGATGTGTGCCCCCTCACAGTAGTTATACCCACATTGTGCCCTCACAGTAATAATGCCGTCTGTGCCCCCTTCATTGTAGTAATGCCCTCTGGCTCTGTGCCCCCTCCATAGTTAAAGAGGCCCATTGTGCACCCTTCACATTAGTAATGCCCTCTGTGCCCCCTCCAGAGTAGTAATGCCCTACGTGCCCCCTTCAGAGTAGTAATGCCCCCTGTGCCCCCTCCAGAGTAGTAATGCCCCCCTCCAGAGTAGTAATGCCCCCCTGTGCCCCCTCCAGAGTAGTAATGCCCTCTGTGCCCCCTCCAGAGTAGTAATGCTCCCTGTCCCCCCTCCACAGTAGTAATGCCCCTCTGTATTAAAAAAAACAAAACACAGCAGCTACTCACCTTGTCCCGTTCCTGAAGTCCTCTCTTCTCTGCAGACACAGATCGCTCTGCAGCAATTTGTGGGCGGAGCTTATGCCGATTTCCGGACTGCAGGCTCTGCCCACACATTCCAGCAGCGCGATCCGTGCCTGCAGGCTGAATGGTGGAGCGGGGAGAAGTCTCTCTGCTTCACCATTCAAAGCGCTGCAGGCCTAAGGGAGAGGAGGAGCACGGGGAGGTGAGTGACAGGACCCAGCTCCCTGCGCTCCAGCAATGAGCTCTTCTATCTGTATTGATGGAAGCGCTCATTGTTTCTCGCACCCCCCTGAGAGCTGGCACCCAGGGCGGACCGCCCCCCCCACCTTATTACGCCAGTGAGCCTGCCTGAAAAGATGTGTGTTTTAAGGCACGTTCGAAGGTAGGGAAGTTGTAAATTGACCTAATATTCTGGGGCAGAGTATTCCAAAGAGTAGGTGCAGCTCGAGAAAAGTCTTGAAGATGGGAGAGGTACGAATTATGGAGGATATTAATCTTAGGTCGCTAACAGAACAGAGAGCATGAGTAGGGTGGTAGACGGAGCTGAAGGAGGAGATGTATGGAGGCACAGCACTGTGGAGAGCTTTGTGGGTGAGAAGTTTGAACTGTATTCTGTGGTGGATGGGCAACCAGTAAAGTGACTGGCATAGACTAGAAGTATCAGTGTAGCGGGTGGGTGGATGGATAGATGAGCCTGGTAGGACAGACTGAAGGGGGGAGAGTTTAGAAAGAGGGAGACCGATTAGTAATGCATTGCAGTGATCAAGACGAGAATTAATCAAGGCAACAACAAGAATTTTTGCCGTTTCCACCCTAAAAAAGGGGTATTCTGGCAATATTCTTGAGGTGCAGATGACAAGAGCGTGTAATTGATTGAATATGGGGAACAAAGGAAAGATCAGAGTCAAATGTGGCCCCAAGACAGCGGGCATGAGAAATTTGTAACAACATTCACCGCACAATTATCATGTAATTTATTCCATAATTGTGTTATGTACCCCAAATTGATACCAGTAACAAGTACAAGTTGTCCTGCAAAAATCAAGCCCTCACACAGCTCAGTAGAATGAAAAATTTAAAAGTTATGGGTCTTAAGATGCAGCAATTCAAACATATTTTTTCTTAAATGGCTTTTATTATGCAAAAGTAGAAAAAAGTTATATGTCTATAATCGGAGTGACCCAGATAATAATCGGAATGACCCAGATAATAAAGTTATCAGACTATTTATGCCAAAAAATAAATGCTGCTAAATTTATAACGTAAAAACTCAGTTGCCGTTTTTAGCCCTACCAAAAAAGAGTTAATGTGTACCCCAAATGATGCAATTAAGAAACTACAACTTTTCAATAAAAAACAAGCCATACGGCTCACAAACAAGACATATCATATGGCTGCATTGACTGAAAAATAAAAAGTTATAGCTCTTGGAATGCAACAATGAAAAAAATGGAAAAAAAAATTGCTTGGTTATTAAGGCCCAAGCTGGGATGGTCACAAGAGGTCACAAGAGGTTAAAAAGTTGCAAAGATTGTTGCAAGGTTACTGGGTGATGTAGAAAGTGATGTCACATCTCAAAACATACATAAAGATGTGCCAAATTTATCATACATCCTGTGACATTTGATAAATTTGGTCCACATTATGACAAGGTAGACTCCCGCAAAGTGAAGAAAAGATAAACCTCAAATATATCTTGTGGATGTAGCACATTTACTGTAAGTGTATTGATGCAATCATATGTTCCTCCCTGTCATCCAGCCCTCTTGCAACTTTTGCTGTAACTTAGCAAGATGGCCTATACCTTATACATACAGTACAGACCAAAAGTTTGGACACATCTTCTCATTCAAAGAGTTTTCTGTATTTTCATGACTATGAAAATTGTAGATTCACACTGAAGGCATCAAAACTATGAATTAACACATGTGGAATTTTAGGTTCTTCAAAGTAGCCACCTTTTGCTTTGATTACTGCTTTGCACACTCTTGGCATTCTCTTAATGAGCTTCAAGAGGTAGTCATCTGAAATGGTATTCCAACAGTCTTGAAGGAGTTCCCAGAGATGCTTAGCACTTGTTGGCCCTTTTGTCTTCACTCTGCGGTCCAGCTCACCCCAAACCATCTCGATTGGGTTCAGGTCTGGTGACTGTGGAGGCCAGGTCATCTGGCGTAGCACCCCATCACTATCCTTCTTGGTCAAATAGCCCTTACACAGCCTGGAGGTGTGTTTGGGGTCATTGTCCTGTTGATAAATAAATGATTGTCCAACTAAACGCAAACCGGATGGAATAGCATGCCGCTGCAAGATGCTGTGGTAGCCATGCTGGTTCAGTATGCCTTCAATTTTGAATAGATCCCCAAGTGTCACCAGCAAAGCACCCCCACACCATCACACCTCCTCCTCCATGCTTGACTGTGGGAAACAGGCATGTAGAGTCCATCAGTTCACCTTTTCTGCGTCGCACAAAGACACAGTGGTTGGAACCAAAGATCTCAAATTTGGACTCATCAGACCAAAGCACAGATTTCCACTGGTCTAATGTCCATTCCTTGTGTTCTTTAGGCCAAACAAGTCTCTTCTGCTTGTTGCCTGTCCTTAGCAGTGGTTTCCTAGCAGCTATTTTACCATGAAGGCCTGCTGCACACAGTCTCCTCTTAACAGTTTTTGTAGAGATGTGTCTGCTGCTAGAACTCTGTGTGGCATTGACCTGGTCTCTAATCTGAGCTGCTGTTAACCTGCGATTTCTGAGGCTGGTGACTCGGATGAACTTATCCTCCGCAGCAGAGGTGACTCTTGGTCTTCCTTTCCTGGGGAGGTCCTTATGTGAGCCAGTTTCTTTGTAGAGCTTGATGGTTTTTGCCACTGCACTTGGGTTCACTTTCAAAGTTTTCCCAATTTTTCGGACTGACTGACCTTCATTTCTTAATGTAATTATGGCCACTTGTTTTTCTTTACTTAGCTGTTTTTTTCTTGCCATATTACAAATTCTAACAGTCTATTCAGTAGGACTATCAGCTGTGTATCCACCTGACTTCTGCCCAATACAACTCATGGTCCCAACCCCATTTATTAGACAAGAAATCCCACTTATTAAACCTGACAGGGTACACCTGTGAAGTGAAAACCATTTCAGGTGACTACCTCTTGAAGCTCATCAAGAGAATGCCAAGAGTGTGCAAATCAGTAATCAAAGCAAAAGGTGGCTACTTTGAAGAACCTAGAATATAAGACATATTTACAGTTGTTTCACACTTTTTTGTTAAGTATATAATTCCACATGTGTTGATTCATAGTTTTGATGCCTTCAGTGTGAATCTACAATTTTCATAGTCATGAAAATACAGAAAACTCTTTGAATGAGAAGGTGTGTCCAAACTTTTGTTCTGTACTGTACGTAGATAACAGTTTTTTTTATTTTTTATTTTTATAGATTGACTGTGTTTCCTATGTTTGGACATGAATAGCACACAGTAAACTTATAATCTACATTATATGGTTTGATTTGTCGAATTATATAGTTTGATTACAAACTGAAGCTATTTTACCATCTACAACTTGTAGTAATTTGTTAGAATACAATACCATACGCTGCTGTCGGCAACTATCCCTTAATGCAGTACAATATTACAACATGGCTGAATATTTAATACCTGTCTAATTCACATTACACACAAATATACCTTATATGTCTGTCCTAACAAGCTATTTTGCTGCCTGTTTTTTGAAGAGGGTTTGTGCATTTTCGTGAATGTGAACTTTGATCTTTAATTCTTCGATTTTATTTTTAAAGAGCATGAGAAGACTTCAGAAAGCCTCACACTGAAGCTTTTATAAGACGGTGTCTTTGAAGTGCAAAATAATAACAGCCTATCAGTATTTGCTGTAACCTTTTACCATAGGACAGCACATCAAGGTTACTCACCCTTCCGGCTGCTGCAAAGCATTCTTCATTGCTTTGATTTGTTGGAAGTGACAGGACATATCTGTGGCCAACACCATCTCAACCACCAAGGCCCGGAATTCCCTTCAGGGTTATCATAAAGCAAAAAGAAAAAGAATGTGTAAGACATTAGTTTCCTTGTGCATCTGCTAATTGTATGTGACATTTCCGCTACAAACCATATGTGTCACAAACCCCTTGCAGATATCTTAATTCTGAGGAGGTAAGCTCACATTTTTAAGTATCAAATCCAGTGTGAGCCAGTTAGTCAGATCATTAACTCTGCCTAAAATGAATCTGAAAACAATTCTGAACTGTTTTCTACTGCACTGGCAAAATGGTCAAGGTTATTTGATATGTCTTGAGCACTTGCACTTCAGCTATGTTTTGGATGAATGATTTATCAGAAAATGATATATTCATTATTACAAGCATATGTGTAGGGGGGATATAAACATTTTTATGTGACTATCCATATTTTAAAAAAATCCAGAAATACTGCAGTTTTCACATTGGCCACTAGGGTGCACACAGACATTTTCTGTTTTCTATTTGTCAGCTTTGCTTTGTAGACTGGGTAAGGATCAGCAGAGAGCTGGGACTTCTAGTTTATTCCAAACTTAAATCCACATAATATCCCACAATTGCCTGATAGATTAGGAAAACACCTGATAAATAGCAGGTCTGTTGTACTTCTAGAGGCCTACATAAGCCATGAAAAATGAAGCCATTTGTACAGCCTAGCACTCCCTGATCCCAGGAGGAGAGTGTGTAACCTGATCTCTGCCACAGCAATTGTATAGCGGTCTACTATACTGTATAATAAAGGTAGGTGAGAGTATACACTTATGTATGTTAGAAAAAATGGATGATTTCATAAATGAATAAACAAAAATGTAATACCCTTTACAATTAATTTGACCCTAACTATGCTGAAGATATAAAGAATAGAATTGCTTTCAATAATTTATTAAAGGGAACCTGTCTCGTTATACATGGTATCTGAGCTGCAGACAAAATGTTAAAGAGCAGGAGAAGCTGAGCAGATTAATATATATTTTTGTGGGAAAAGAGTCAGTATAACCTGTAATTTATATATTTTTATCTATGTTATCATTCTGGGCTTCGAAGTCAAGGAGGCGGTCGCATCAGTGATTGACAGCTTGAATATTTTCCCATAAAACTATACATCAATTTGCTCAGCTACTCTTGCTCTGTAACATGTTGGCTTTAGATTGTACTACATTTTCATGGTGACAGGTTACCTTTAAAATTAGTTACAATGACCATAAAATTACCCAAATTATTTTCATTATTTTTATTATTAATTGTAAAAATCAAGCGTACAGTATGTAGTCATTTGCCTCAAAAGGCATTGACATTGCAAGACTAAAATTATTTGTATATTTTAATTAAAGAGAAATATATAGAAATAATATTAAATAGTATTAAAATAGTTTCCACTCCATTCAGTTTGCGCTCAGTCCAATCACTACATTTAGATTCTATATCCAACTTCTAATACATCATATATCATGCACATATATTAAAATAAAATAAATAAAACGTATTGTCCTTTCTATATTGGTATCCACTTGTATCTGACTGTGTCCACTTGTAACTATTGTCCTTATTTATTAGTTGTTAGAAGATAAATAGCAACATAATCTTTAACAGTTTTTTTTGTTAGTTGTTAGAATAGTAAAGTTGTTAGAATAGTAAAGGTGGTAATAATAGTAATGTTAATAATATACTCCTTTCAACCAAGAATCCTTTTGGAATGATGATAAACAGGTTTATAGCAGCAAACATACAATGTCTTATACTCACTCCTCTTTCCTTCTTCTGGTGGCGTCCCACCTAACAGAGGATTGAACTTACCCCTTTTCAGCTCTGATACAGGGGATATTTTCAAATTATAGCGTCACCTTTTCATAAAGAACGGTCTGGATGTAATCTCGGCGTCTTAGTGTATTAGCGTAATTAGCTAACTGCCACTGCCCAAGAACATAATGATCTGAAGCTCTCAGTGGTAATTAAAGCTGCGAGTATCAGGCACTCATGTACCCTGCCGGCAGCTGTAAAAGACCTCCTGAATTGTATGGCTGTCCTCAGGATGGTGATACAGTTGAATACTGAAGTGGGGCATGGTTACTGATAGCTCTATATTTTATTTAGAGACAACTGGAGGGGAACAGAACAGCAGCTATTGATAGCCACTATAGATGGACAACTTCTGAGGCAGTATCTCATGCTGCACTGTGTTATTTAGGTCCTCTGGGGTGGTATTTTGTGCTGCACTATGATATTGCTGACCCTACCTACTTGTGTCAGCCCCATATATTTGTGTTGACACTGCATACTTGTGTTGCCCCACCTTCTATTAAATTGGACCCTACTTCAACATGAGGGCACGTTTAAGTTTTTTTCCAAGGCCATTTTAAGTTCCTAGTCCACACCTGCCTAAGAGTAAGGTAAGTATGATCTCTACCACGGGTCAGCCACTCTAGAAGGTCTGTCTTACCCTTGGATAACTCCTTTTAAGTCCCAAGGGCAGCACATTAGAAATACAGGTCTTCTCTCCTATTAGCCAAAATGACACAAGTACAGTGCTTACTGTGCCATCTAGGTTAGTTATTATCCTGCTGTATTCATGAGAGGATTACTCCCCCCATCATGCACCTCCTCCCTATCACTGGCTGCTGTATAGGCATTGAGGCCTTCAGGTGACACCCAAGTACAGTAAGTGCAGCTATTTTATCACAAGAAGTGAATAGATCATTAAGTGGATAGGGGTGATGCCTAAAATAAATTTCAGATCAGCAGCAACATGTTCAGTTAATGTATAGAACTATAGTAATCATGAAAAAATGTCAGCATCTGATAATTGTAATTAAGAAGTACTAAGAATGCTGAATATTGCTTACACATCTCACCTCCAATCATCCTTGGAAAGGTTATATAGTATATTCATTTCCTCGTCATCCTGAAGCAGGCGGTATGCTGCACTTACATGGTGATTTTCAAGTACAGATCGGTCATTGTACAGAATAGCTGAATCTGATCTGAAAAAGGAAGGAAAATGATTTCATCTCATTCATCATGACTGAAGATAAAGATAAAACTACATATCTTATAAATGACTAGATGACTAGAGCGTCAGTTACAGTTTGACATTGTTAGTAAGAAAAGGCTACAGGCACCTTCTGAGCCGTTTTTTTAAATTACTGATTTAGACTATTCCCAACAACAACAACAACAAAAATAGTTCTGAAATAAGTTTCGATTACAATTACAATGCTCCTATAAATAAGCAGAATAACAGACCTCAATAGTGCTAGTGTGAACGAGTCATAAACTGATCACAATGATAATAATATTAATGAAGTTGTTGATATAATAGTAATATTATTTCTGATTCATTTTAGTTCATGGAGATGGTGATTACAGTAGACATTTCTCATCTGAATGGCTGGCTTCATCCAAACTGGAAATTGCTTACTGACATTTAGGGAATGCATGTAAAATGATAACATTCAAGGCACCATCTACAAAACTATTATATAAAAAATGTCACAATCATTTTTAGTATTTTAACAATAAAACAATAGGATCATATAAACAGTAATATATTTAGTGAAAACATTCTTTACAACTGTGAATTAAAGCAAAGTTTTCAGGTGATTCTTGCTGCCTAAGTGACAGCAAGATAAGATAGAGGGGGAGAAGCTGCTCTTCCTCATATCCAGATAGGTTTATTTCAGAACAGAATTTCTGAGTAAAAATCAAGTGACTGACAGCCCTCACAGTGACTGAAAGCTCTCCTTGTATTAGTGTGTATTCACAGAAGACTGTCAATTATCCTGTGGGTGGGCAGGGTAATCAGGACCCTCACTGTCTATCCTAGTAGTCTATCCTGTCTATCCTATCAGAGAGCTCAAGTTCTCACCCTCCTTCATGTTCTGTTCTTAGATAGAGCAGCAGATATCACCTTGGCTCTATCTCCAACAGTCCCATAGAAGTGAAGACAGGTCACCATGCAGACTGTTAGTGGCCATCACTCATGCGGTCCCCAGCGATTTTACAACCAGCCTTTATCCTGTGGATAGGTAATACGTGTTCTTTGTGGGGAAATCCCCTTTAAGCCTCAGGTTAACGTTTGTAGCATCTGGCTTCATACCTGGGGGCCACATGTGGCACCTACTATCTGATCACAATATGTTTGTCTGTGTCTTCTGACTGCTTACATGTCAGTAATAAGAGAACAGGCAGCATGAGGGCAGGGATATGCAAATATGAGTGGTTCACTGTGTGGTCATCTCTGGAATCACATATATTTGCTGAATGATGGTCTCCTGAACCTTGTGTGGTATCCAGAAAGGAGTAGTTAAGTTGTGGAGGTCGTCACACATGTGTGTGGCTATGTTCATTGTAGTTTATGGGAGTGGTGAAAAACTCTAATAAACTAGAATGAATATAAACACATGTATGCATGCCCATTTCTCCGTGTCATCTACTCCACTCTACAGTGTCTCACAGAGTTCAGGAAACCTTAATTCTGCAGATTTACGGTATGATCTATTCCTATTTAAAGTGAACATGGGTGAAAGAGAGCCCCCATTCTACAGATAAAAGGGAGCCCTGGAGGTGGAACCATCACCTATTAGACATTTATGCGTATACTTTCTGCATGCCATAAACGTCTTGGGTATTAATCTTAAATAATATGTCTCAGTAATAGCGCGTTACTTTTACTGCGGCTCCTAGGATTTTCTTAATCTGACAATGTGGCCCTTGGACTAGAAAAGGTTGTGTATTCCTGTTTTCTACAATGCCTGAGTTATATGGAGCATATACCAAGGCATTCATAGACTTTATTTGTATTTACTGTGCTTTTATGTTTCTAATTTCATATGGAGATATACAGAGGTTTTTTTTACATATTTTAAAGGTTTCTCCCCTATAAGCATTGCTACTAGGGTAAAATATGATGCCATTGAAGGCACATGGAGTGTTCACCAGTCTGTAGTATGTAGTCTCATGGACTCATCAGCCCAGGACCTGGTGCTCTATTTGAATCTGGAGGGTACAACTACCTGTGCATACTTGAGTACAGCACATACCAAAGGGCTGCTACAACCACACAACCCCTTTAAGTATATCTGACAAAGTAAGAACATTTTCATCTCAACAGTTGTTTCCTCGCAATATTGTTGCAGCTATTTATATTTCTAAGTGCTTTAAATCTAGAAGCACTAAATAACTCTTATTACTGCTATATCATCAGCATGGAAGCTGTAACGAAAATACAAATCAATCAAGAGGAAGGCGTGTTGCAAATCTATGTAAAAGGATTAAATTATAGATCCAGACTAAAGGCAATCCTTTAGAAATCAATCAAATTATGTGTTATTTGTCCCTGCATTTTTGAACACTTATTGATGTGTTTGTGTACAGTTTCTGTGTACTCTTATGAAAAGAATATTTGACCTAAACAACAAAGATCAGAGGCATCCGAATAAAAGAAATATAAATTAATTATTTCCAATGTCCACCAGATCTAAAAGAGTATTCCGACATCTTTATACTAATGACTTATCCTCTGGGTAGGTTATCAGTATCTGATCTGTGGTGGTCTGACGCCCAGGACCCCTGCCCATGAGCTGTTTAAGAAGGCACCGGCACTCGCAGTACAGCTGTGACCTTTTCCCTGCTCACCAAGCACAGTCTATTTGATAACGGCTGTGCTTGGTATTGCAGCTCAGTTCCATTCACTTCAATGAATGAATTTGATGAATGCGAAGTCACATGGCCTGGAGAAAGCTGTGAGAAGGGCATAGCATTACTGCTAGCTCCAGTGCCTTCTCAGCAGATCAGCGGGTTTCCCTGGTCTTGGACCCCCACGATCAGATACTGATGCGAAAAACATCTAAAATCTAACTTCTAATCAGTATATGTAAAGCAAATATCAAAAGCTAAATTATGCATCATCAGAGAATACAGTAGAAGAGAAGGATTGTATCAATAGGCAGCACATCCCAAATATATCTTTCTTCTTATATAAAAAATGAGTTTCTGTCTGTCTGTTTTTATGCGCGACCAAACGACTTGACCAATCTTCACCAAATTTGGCACACAGGTACATCATGTGTCCTGGAAGGTTTTAGACCGAGTCTCAGCTCTCTGGGACTTACCATTCCTCAGATATTCCCAAAAAATGACCTACATTAGCCATTAGCCTGGAAGTCTTTCTCTTCAAATCCCAACTGTCATACTCTCCACATAAACACAGGTTTCCATAACAACCCAGCCAGGTAATTACCGTATTTTTCGCCCCATAAGATGCATTTTTCCCCCCAAAAGTGGGGGAAAAATGCCCCTGCGTCTTATGGGGTGAATGCTAATGAGCGCTTCCATTATGGGAAGGCACGGGGGGCTGGCCAGAGAGGCACTGGGGGCTGGCCAGAGGCAATGGGGCTGATAAGAGGCTCTGGAGGTTAAAAAGAAGCTGCTGGGGGCTTATAAAAAGACAATGGGGGCCTATATAAGACTGCTGGCGACTGATAAGAGGAATATATATAGGGGGCTGATGAGAGGCATGGGGCTAATATAAGGCTGCTGGGGCTGATAAAAGTAATATTTCTGCCGATGAGAGGCATGGGGCTGATATAAGACTGCTGGGGCTGATAAGAGGCATATAGGGGGCTGATGAGAGGCATAGGGTCTGATATGAGGCAATGGGGGCTGATAAGAGGCTCTGGGGGTTAATAAGAAGCTGCTGCGGGCTCATAAAAAGGCAATGGGGAATTATATAAGACTGCTGGGGGCTGATAACAGGAATATTGGGGGCTTATGAGAGGCATAGGGTCTGATATGAGGCATATGGGGGCTGATAAAAGGCATGGGGCTTTTATCTGAGGTCTGATTGGGGGTCTTTCACATTGAGGTCTGAGCTGAGATCTGATTGGAGGTCTGATCTGAGGTCTTATTGGGGTCTTTATAACATTGGGGGTCTTATTGTGGCTGTCAGCTGAGGTCTGATTAACATTGGGGGTCTGATTGGTGGTCTGACCAGAGGTCTGATGAAAAATACTTTTTTTCTTATTGTCCTCCTCTAAAACTTATGTGCGTCTTATAGGGCGAAAAATACGGTAGCAGCCAGATGAGAAGCTCAGGTAAATAGCTCCCCAAAACACAATTCTGTGCTTACCTCCCACAGGGCCTGGTGCAGCCTACTTTTTATACACATTTACATACAGTTTTACTCCAGGTTTCCATAACAGCCCAGCAATTTTCCTTCACTGCTGTAGGTCAGCTTTAGGCTTGGGTTACATGACGAAATTAAGTAGCACAACACATAGGGTACAACTACACTCTACATGTGTCACGCGACATTGATGTCGCACAACAATTTTTATAATGATAGTCTATAGTGTTGCACTGCGACATGCTGCGACTGCGACGCGACAGTCGCACAAAAATCCGTCTTGAATGGATTTTTTGTGACTGTCGTGTCGCAGTCACAACATGTCGCAATAAATCGCAGTGCAACACTATAGCCTATCATTATAAAAATTGCTGCGCGACATTGGTGCGACAAAATGTCACACGACATGTCATCGTGTAGCCCTAGCCTTAAAGGGGCAGGGCGCTATGGAGGTCACTTATATGGGGGCAGCGGCCACTATTAAAGGGGCAGCTGCTGTGGAGGTCACTGTTAAAGGGGCGGGCACTGTGAGGTCACTGTTAAGGGAGCGGGGTACTGTGGAGGTTGCTGTTAAGGGAACGGGGTACTGTGGCAGTCACTGTTAAAAGGATGGGTGCTGTGGAAGGTCTCTGTTAAAGAGGCAAGGAACAGTGCAGGTCACAGATAAGGAGACGGTCCCCTATGGAGGGAAGTGTTAAGGGGCGGGCCCCTTAGGAGGTCACTGTCAAGGGAGTGGGGTGCTGTGAAGGTCAAATTTAAGGGGATGGGCTGCTATGGAGGTCCTATTTTAAGAAGGCGGGGCACTGTGGGGGGTCAGTGTTAAGGGGTAGGGGGCTGTGGAGTTCACTGTTAAGGGGCGGGATACTGAAGAGGTCACTATTATGGGGGGATGTGTGGTCCACTGTTAAGGGAGCGGGGTGCTGTAGAGGTCACTGTTATTGGTGATACTGTTGATATCTTTTAATGACACACACATACATTAAATGAAATAGATGAAATACACCCGTGCGAAGCTGGGTCCTTCTTCTAGTAAAATATAATAATCTTTATTATAGACACAGCAAGAAAAGAGGTTAAAATATTGTATAAAATAAAAACCCTATGAGGGACCCAAAATACATCCCTACATACAAGTACACAATACTCCTAATTCTCAAAAAGAATAATGCTGCTACCCAGACAAACCAAAAATGTAGAAATATAAATAAAATAGTAAACATTATATCCAATGTCAACAATAAACAGATACCTTCCTGTGCAGACTGAAACTACAAGCAGAGTCTGAAGGAAGACTGTCATTTGCTTTATCTCCACCCCTCAGCAGCTCTTCTATCCTCACACTACAGCCCCCACTTCCTCCTCCTCCTCCACACCAGCATAGAATGCTTAGAATCACTAAACTTCAAGGACCTTTTGACATCACATGGTCACATGACCAGATCAAGTAACATGGGTTACACTTAGCAGAAAATGAAACAACCAGCAAATGCATAGATCTATGTTAGCCACATACCTCCCAACCGTCCCGGATCTGGAAGGACAGTCCTGGATTTCAGTGGCTGTCCCATGGTCCCAGTACAGGGGAGGTATGCCCCACTTTCTGGCATAGGAAGCAGAGACAGCTGCCTGTAATGATGAAGCAAGAGCCATCCGTCGGCTCCCTGCTCTATTATTGCTCCCCTCTGCCGACGGGGGCCAGCCGGGAGCTCTGTGTATCCTGCTGCTGGGGAACGAGGTGAAATGTGGAGTTTTTTTTTTAACTGCCAGTGAAGGGGGCACTTTACTGCGCATATTACTGTGAGGGGGTACAGCTGGGCATATTACTTTACTGTGAGTGGGCACATCTGGGCATATTAATGCCAGTGGGTACAGCTGGGCATATTACTTTACTGTGAGGAGGAACAGCTGGGCATACTACTGTGAGGGGGCACAGCTGGGAATGTTACTGTCAGGGGGCACAGCTGGGCATATTACTATGAGGGGCACATAACTGGGCATATTACTGTGAGGAGGCACAGCTGGGTATATTACTGTGAGGGGGCACATATCGTGCATCCTTACTGTGAGAGGGCACATATGTGGACATAACTACTGTGAGGAGGCACATATCTAGTCATAACTACTGTGAGGGGGCACATATCTGGGCATTGCTACTGTGAGGGGGCACATATCTGGGCATCTCAACTGTGAGGGGGCACATATCTAGGCATCGCTACGGTGAAGAGGCATATATCTGGTCATAACTACTGTGAAGGAAGCAATATCTGGGCATAACTACTGTGAGGGGGCACATGTCTGGGCATCGCTAATTTGAGGGACACATATGTGGGCATAACAACTGTGAAGGGGCACACATCTGGTCATAACTACTGTGAGGGGGCACACATCTGGTCATAACTACTGTGAGGGGGCACATATCTGGGCATCGCAACTGTGAGGGGGCACATATCTGGGCATTGCTACAATGAAGAGGCACATATCTGGTTATAACTACTGTGAAGGAAGCACATAACTGGGCATAACTACTGTGAGGGGGCACATATCTGGCAATCGCTACTGTGAGGGGACACATATCTGGTCATAACTACTGTGAGGGGGCACATATCTGGGCATCGCTACGGTGAAGAGGCACATATCTGGTCATAACTACTGTGAGGGGCACATATCTGGTCATAACTACTGTGAGGGGGCACATATCTGGGCATCGCAACTGTGAGGGGGCACATATCTGGGCATTGCTACAATGAAGAGGCACATATCTGGTTATAACTACTGTGAAGGAAGCACATAACTGGGCATAACTACTGTGAGGGGGCACATATCTGGCCATCGCTACAGTGATGGAACACATATCTGGCCATCGCTACTATGAGGGGGCACATATCTGTCCATAACTACTATGGGGGGCACATATATTTGGCCATCGCTACTATGAGGGGACACATATCTGGGCATAACTACTGTGAGAGGGCACATATCTGGGCATCGCTATGGTGAAGAGGCACATATCTGGTCATAACTACTGTGAGGGGCACATATCTGGTCATAACTACTGTGAAGGAAGCAATATCTGGGCATAACTACTGTGAGGGGGCACATGTCTGGGCATCGCTAATTTGAGGGACACATATGTGGGCATAACAACTGTGAAGGGGCACACATCTGGTCATAACTACTGTGAGGGGGCACACATCTGGTCATAACTACTGTGAGGGGGCACATATCTGGGCATCGCAACTGTGAGGGGGCACATATCTGGGCATTGCTACAATGAAGAGGCACATATCTGGTTATAACTACTGTGAAGGAAGCACATAACTGGGCATAACTACTGTGAGGGGGCACATATCTGGCAATCGCTACAGTGAGGGGACACATATCTGGTCATAACTACTGTGAGGGGCACATATCTGGTCATAACTACTGTGAGGGGCACATATCTGGGCATCGCAACTGTGAGGGGGCACATATCTGGGCATTGCTACAATGAAGAGGCACATATCTGGTTATAACTACTGTGAAGGAAGCACATAACTGGGCATAACTACTGTGAGGGGGCACATATCTGGCCATAACTACTGTGAGGGGGCACACATCTGGTCATAACTACTGTGAGGGGGAACATATCTGGGCATCGCTACTTTGAGGGACACATATGTGGGCATAACTACTGTGAGGGGACAGATATCTGGTCATAACTACAATGAGGGGGCACATATCTGGGTATAATGTGTGAAGGGGCACAATTCTGTCATAACTACTGTGTGTTGACATAAAGGGGGAATAATGACTATGTGGGAGCATTTAGGGGACTGGGTGGGATTAGGTCTTTAGTTATGTTTTGAGCAGAGCTAGAGGCGTGGCCCAGTGCTGAAAAAAATGTATGCGTCGCGCATAGTGTCCCTCTTCCTTCTTTTCTAAAGTTTGGAGGTATGTAGCTATTCCATAAGCCCCTTTACACTTGGAAATTAAACATAATTAATTAAGTAAATGTTCATCGGGTATCCTGATGAAGGTAGTGGTCCACCACAGAAATGTTTAGCTTTTTTTTATATACCTTTTATTATTTTAATAAAACCTTTTAAACGGAGTTCGCAGTGCAGTGCAATCTCTTTTTATACTCAGCCTGCTCAGTGTTTTCTATGGAACATATTACCATATAGTTGATCCCATACTGTGGAGGTGATCACTGTAAGAAAATTATGGAAATGCAGCGTTCCCCTTCTGTGACAAGTAGGTAGTTATTGGGAATGAATAGTCCCTTCCAGGTAATAGCATGTTTGCTCGGCGCGTCTAAATGTGCTGTGTGTGCAATCTCCTCATGGAAAACAATCGGTCCTATTGTTTGTATCTTTGTATTATTTTAGTTTGTTTAGCGATAAAATGGAAAAATCAAGATTAAAACTGAGAATCATTACAACAGAGGATGTCTGACTCCCAAACCAAAATTAATTACTCAAGGAAAGGTGTATAAAATAAAGAAAAAAAGTCACTCACCTCTTAAAAGCAATCCAATCCCAACGGTCCCGTATCCACTGCTTCTGATCCCGAGTGGACTGGAAGTGTGGTGTGTGTGTGTGGGGGGGGGGGTGACAAAACCCCTTTAAGTTTGTTAAAAAATGTAGGTTTTAGGCCTACTCAGCACTAGTCCTCCTTATCATCCAGTCCTGCCTGGGCAACAGTGTCCCTAAAGCACTGCTTCTCAGGTATATAACAAATCTTAGAGAAAAAGGTCCACAAATATGTGTACTTAAATAAATGGGTAAAATTAAATTGCATAGAGCAGTAACATAATTGTCCACTGGTTCGGTTGATGAAGGAACAGTCTGTACCGAGAACCTTCAATCAAAACATAAAACAATGTTCTCCTACCATAAAAATCTGCTCCCACATCAACTGGAAGCATTTGTATGGTAGGTGCAGGGACTACATTGTATTTGTATTTATTCACAGCACTTTTTAAAGTTGCTATTGCACTTTCCCTCTCCATGCTTACTGCCTACAAGCCATTGCAATAATTTCTATGATTGCTTTGTACTGATGGATGTAATAAAGTAAGGAAATTGTATTGCGAAAAAGAATTGCTTATTTGCCCCATTTTGACACTAAGTGCATGTTTAATTATTATGTACTGTAAATGTATTAATCTGTTGGATATAACAGGCATCGCATTACCAAAGAAAATTGAAAGAGCTGACTTCAGATTAAGTTTAGATGGATTTTGTAAAAATATGCTTACTCCCTAGAGTACATGGTGAAAGGTATATAATAAGTGGACACCACTGGCAATAGCACATTACTCTGCTGAATAAAAGGCACGCCGCTGACACTTCAATTACTGAAACAATGATTCTCATAAGTATGAGTGTCATAAGGAGTGTCCAGTACAATGGCACTGTCATTTCTTTATGTCAAAACCTAAAATGGAGTTAGCATACAAATCAAGTTACAAAAATGCAACTTGAGGCAAAATAACGTCCAAAAAAGTGGGAATGGAGGATATTGAATTGCTACAGTGAATAAGCATCTGACAAATAACAGCAAAGCTCCATGTCTGCCTGTGCCGGTAAAGATTACATAATTTATTAGACTGCAGTAATATTATAACTAGGATATACTGTATCTTGTGGCTCAATCATATATGTAAATTGCTGTACAATAGAATGGTGAATTTAGAACCATACTTGGCCCTTTCCATTTTTTTAATTTTTATTTTTCTTAACTGAAAATTTTAATCACCTGTGATACAATGAGAGTGGAACACAGACATCCTGGGGGAGGAACCTAACTGGGGAATGAGAAGTGGAGTTGAGAAATATAGTATGTTGCAATAGAGACTGTCCGAGGAAGAAAGGGGACCAAGACTTGCTGTCTGGCCACCCATTCTGGTTCTTTTGTTGGTCAAGATGAGGGTTTTCTTTTCAGGAAACATGTAGGCATCAAGTCTATGAAGATAGTTATTCAGTTTGGCCCAAGAGATTATAAAAGGTATAGTGACCTGCTTTGGTAGCATGGTATAAGAATAGTGGCATGGCAGTGTTCTTGCTGGGTTGGTATCCCAGAAAACAAATAATTGTCTTATAGCTGAGGATAATTACCTGGAATACTGCTATATTTTCTCTCAAAGTGAAGGACACTAAGTGGAAGAATCTTCTTGTATGTTGATCTTAACTAGAGATGAGCGAGTAGTGAAATATTCGAAAGTTCGAAATTCGATTTGAATAGACCGCGATATTCGACTATTCGACCGAATATCGAATCCCATTAAAGTCTATGGGAAAAAAATGCTCGCCACTTGGAAATCTCAATTCGACCACTTGGAGGTCACCAAGTCCACCCTGAAACCTCAGAAAAGGATGCCAACACTGCTGGAATGCAACTGGGACAGCAGGGGAAGCATGTCTGGGTGCATATAACGCGCCCAAGTCGCACTATTACGCCACTATCACAGCCTCTCAACAATACACTCCAAAGACAATATAACCTCTCTGTAAAGTGAGACCATACAAGGAAACCTTCTTTCCTTTACATTGCCATGGACCCCAAGCCAAACTAGACAAAAAAGAAGATAAAATTCGGCACCCCTTAAAATCACGTTGCCTATGACAACCACAGATGGCATAGGCAAGGGGGAAAGCAATCCAAGCCATCACTATTTTTCCCTCTGTGCCATCCCTGCCTTGCCCAGGCACATGTCCCAAAACATCATCCACGCCCGAGTAACACGGTTACTGCAAAAGGCCATTTGACCACCAACACTTTGGTTTGAGGCCGGGGATGCTACATCTCCCTGACAGCACACTGGGTGAATGTTGTGGAGGCGGGGACGGGCAAACCTGCTACCCCCACCCAAGTTTTGGGCCTTGGTTCTGTCTGGATTTCCGCAACCCTTACAGACAGCTCGGCAAACCTCTCCTTCTCCTTCTAGATTTGTTAAATCTGTCCACCACCAGTCAAGTCCACAAAGTCCAGTCTCGTCGATAGCCTGCAGAAACTGCAGGGACCTCACTCTGACCCTCCTTCCTCCCACCCTGCCCAATGTTATCAACCCAGTGTTCCCACCCATGCAAGAATCGCAGGAGCTATCTGAGGATTTTGTTCGTTCTGATGCCCAAACACTGGAGCAAGCTCCATCTCTAGCTGATGGTGGTGTGGAACGAGCACTAAAGTGTAAAATGATTAGGGACGATGATGAGACACAGTTGCCAGCAAGGGAGGCTGTTGGAGCAAAGTGAGGCAGTGTAAGAGGAGGTGGTTGAGTATGACGAAGTCAGTGACCCGACCTGGCCCAGTGTCATGTCTAGCAGGTAAAGCAGTGGGGATGTTGAGGGATGCGTAGGACCGCAAAAGGCAGGAAGAGGCCGTGGGCTGGCCAGAGGCTCATGGAGAAGGCAGGCTAGAGCCCGCAGGGCCGCATCTCTTCCCTATAACAGGCCCCCACACAAAGCTCTCCCATCGAGGGCTCTTAGGTCCTTGTTGTGAAAATATTTTAATGAGTGCGCAAAGTTAGCTTGAGGTGAGCCCTCGAAAAAATTATATGGAGGCCCAAGAGGTGAGCCCTAGAAAAAATTAAGTGGAGGCCAAAGAGGTGAAACCTCTTAAAAATTGTATTAAGGCCCAAGAGGTGAGCCATAATAAAAATTGTTTGTAGGCCCAAGAGGTGAGACCTCTTAAAAATTGTTTGTAGGCCCAAGAGGTGAGCCATGATAAAAATTGCTTGTAGGCCCAAGAGGTGAGCCATGATAAAAATTGCTTGTAGGCCCAAGAGGTGAGCCATGATAAAAATTGCTTGTAGGCCCAAGAGGTGAGACCTCTTAACAATTGTATTAAGGCCCAAGAGGTGAGCCATGATAAAAATTGTTTGTAGGCCCAAGAGGTGAGCCATGATAAAAATTGCTTGTAGGCCCAAGAGGTGAGACCTCTTAACAATTGTATTAAGGCCCAAGAGGTGAGCCATGATAAAAATTGTTTGTAGGCCCAAGAGGTGAGCCATGATAAAAATTGCTTGTAGGCCCAAGAGGTGAGACCTCTTAACAATTGTATTAAGGCCCAAGAGGTGAGCCATGATAAAAATTGTTTGTAGGCCCAAGAGGTGAGCCATGATAAAAATTGCTTGTAGGCCCAAGAGGTGAGACCTCTTAACAATTGTATTAAGGCCCAAGAGGTGAGCCATGATAAAAATTGTTTGTAGGCCCAAGAGGTGAGCCATGATAAAAATTGCTTGTAGGCCCAAGAGATGAGCCATGATAAAAATTGCTTGTAGGCCCAAGAGGTGAGCCATAAATATATATATATTTTTTTTACGGAGCAATTCTACGGCGGTTAAGGAGGAGGAGGTGGAGGAGGAAATGGCACTTCATACAGATGGCACTTCACTTTTGGCTGCTTTCCACTGTTGGAGAAGCAAAGTCCGGGTCAATCCACTTGCTGTTCATTTTGATTAGCGTCAGCCTGTCGGCACTGTCGGTTGACAGGCGGCTGCGCTTATCGGTTATAATGCACCCCGGCTGCGCTGAACACCCTTTCTGATAGCACGCTGGCAGCAGGGCAGGCAAGCACCTCCAAGGCGTACAGGGACAGTTCCAGCCACGTGTCCAACTTGGAGACCCAGTAAGTGTAGGACGCCGAGGGATCGGGGAGGACAGGGGTACGGTCTGCCAGGTACTCCCGCAACATCCGCCGATACTTGTCCCTCCTGCTGATAGCGGGCCCCGCAGTGATGGAAGTTGCACGAGGGGGTGCCATGAACGTGTCCCACACCTTGGAGAGTGTTCCCCTGGTGGCTGTGGGCCTGATTGATGTTGTGGGACTCTGGGAGACCCTCTCCTCTCTGCCGCCAGCAATGGTGGGTGGGAAAATCTCCATCATGTTCTGCACGAGTTCCCTCTGGTATTCCAGCAATCGATTCGTCCTCTCCTCTACCGGAATAAAAGAGGAGACGTTATCTTTATACCGGGGGTCCAGGAGTGCGAAGACCCAGTACAGTTTGTTCTCCACTATCCGGACAACACGTGTGTCCCGGGAAAAGCAGCCCAGCATGAAGTCAGCCATGTGTGCCAGACTCTGAATAGGCATGA
>ONZH01019972.1:0-130507 GCA_900303285.1 Rhinella marina | reverse complement strand
GTCCACATCAGCAGGAGATGGCGAAAACTCAAGTGTTTGGGCATCACTACAAACAAATTCCTCTGCTAGCTCCTGGGATTCTTCCGGCACATCTGAAAAAGGACCCGAAAAGAGCTCCTGGGAGGGGTCAAGGGTGGGATGACTCTGTTGGCCAGGTGTGGAGGAAGGAGGGTCAGAGTGAGACTGTGTGGATGACTGGCTGGTGGACAACTGTGTGGAAGCGCTATCGGCTATCCATTGCACCACCTGTTCAACCTGCTCAGGCCTCAACAGCGGTGTAACCCGCCCCCTGCTTAACTGTCCCATAAAGGCAGGGATTCTGGATGAGCGGGATCCTGGCTGACCCTCACCAGCACGCATTGTATCCCCACTGGCTTCAACAAGGCCCACCAACAGCATTTCCGCGCCCCCGTCCTCGTCCACGTCCGATTCCGCTAGCCCCCCTCCGCATTTTATTTTTTTTTTGTTGCAAATACAATATTTGGGTATATAATTAGGTATGTGAAATAATTTAGCAAGAGAACGCACAGTACAGTGGCCTATTAAAAGGCCTAGATATTGTATATTTCAAAGTACACAGCCGTGTACTAACTGAACAGACGGTGGGTATTTACACCAGGTATGTGAGATAATTTAGCAAGAGAACGCACAGTACAGTGGCCTATTAAATGGCCTAGATATTGTATATTTCAAAGTACACCAGCCGTGTAGTAACTGAACAGACGGTGGGTATGTACACAGGTATGTGAGATTATTTAACAGGAAAACGCACAGTACAGTGGCCTATTAAATGGCCTAGATATTGTATATTTCAAAGTACAAAGCCGTGTAGTAACTGAACAGACGGTGGGTATTTTACACCAGGTATGTGAGATAATTTAGCAAAGAGAACGCACAGTACAGTGGCCTATTAAAAATGCCTAGATATTGTATATTTCAAAGTACAAAGCCGTGTAGTAACTGAACAGACGGTGGGTATTTACACCAGGTATGTGAGATAATTTGAGAACGCACAGTACAGTGGCCTATTAAATGGCCTAGATATTGTATATTTCAAGTACAAAGCCGTGTAGTAACTGAACAGACGGTGGGTATTTACACCAGGTATGTGAGATAATTTAGCAAGAGAACGCACAGTACAGTGGCCTATTTAAATGGCCTAGATATTGTATATTTCAAGGTACACAGCCGTGTAGTAACTGAACAGACGGTGGGTATTTACACCAGGTATGTGAGATAATTTAACAAGAGAACGCACAGTACAGTGGCCTATTAAAATGGCCTAGATATTGTATATTTCAAAGTACACAGCCGTGTAGTAACTGAACAGACGGTGGGTATTTACACCAGGTATGTGAGATAATTTAACAAGAGAAACGCACAGTACAGTGGCCTATTAAATGGCCTAGATATTGTATATTTCAAAGTACAAAGCCGTGTAGTAACTTGGAACAGACGGTGGCGTATTTACACCAGGTATGTGAGATAATTTAGCAAGAGAACGCACAGTACAGTGCCTATTAAATGCCTAGATTATTGTATATTTCAAAGTACAAAGCCGTGTAGTAACTGAACAGACGGTGGGTATGTAACACCAGGTAATGTGAGATAATTTAACAAGAGAAACGCACAGTACAGTGGCCTATTAAATGGCCTAGATATTGTATATTTCAAAGTACAAAGCCGTGTAGTAACTGAACAGACGGTGGGTATTTACACCAGGTATGTGAGATAATTAACAGAGAACGCACAGTACAGTGGCCTATTAAATGGCCCTAGATATTGTATATTTCAAAGTACAAAGCCGTGTAGTAACTGAACAGACGGTGGGTATTTACACCAGGTATGTGAGATAATTTAGCAAGAGAACGCACAAGTACAGTGGCCTATTAAAATGCCTAGATATTGTATATTTCAAAGTACAAAGCCGTGTAGTAACTGAACAGACGGTGGGTATGTACACCAGGTATGTGAGATAATTTAACAAGAAAACGCACAGTACAGTGGCCTATTAAATGGCCTAGATATTGTATATTTTCAAAGTAACAAAGCCGTGTAGTAACTGAACAGACGGTGGGTATTTACACCAGGTATGTGAGATATTTAACAAGAGAACGCCACAGTACAGTGGCCTATTAAATGGGCCTAGATATTGTTATATTCAAAGTACACAGCCGTGTAGTAACTGAACAGACGGTGGGTATTTACACCAGGTATGTGAGATAAATTTAGCAAGAGAACGCACAGTACAGTGGGCCTATTAAAATGCCTAGATATTGTATATTTCAAAGTACAAAGCCGTGTAGTAACTGAACAGACGGTGGGTATGTACACCAGGTATGTGAGATAATTTAACATAGAAAACGCACAGTACAGTGGCCTATTAAATGGCCTAGATATTGTATATTTCAAAGTACAAAGCCGTGTAGTAACTGAACAGACGGTGGGTATTTACACCAGGTATGTGAGATAATTTAACAAGAGAACGCACAGTACAGTGGCCTATTAAAATGCCTAGATATTGTATATTTCAAGTACCTCAGCCGTGGTAGTAACTGAACAGACGGTGGGTATGTACACCAGGTATGTGAGATAATTTAACAAGAAAACGCACAGTACAGTGGCCTATTAAATGGCCTAGATATTGTATATTTCAAAGTACAAAGCCGTGTAGTAACTGAAACAGACGGTGGGTATTTACACCAGGTATGTGAGATAATTTTAGCAAGAGAACGCACAGTACAGTGGCCTATTAAAATGCCTAGATATTGTATATTTTCAAAGTACCAAAGCCGTGTAGTAACTGAACAGACGGTGGGTATGTACACCAGGTATGTGAGATAATTTAACAAGAAAACGCACAGTACAGTGGCCTATTAAATGGCCTAGATATTGTATATTTCAAAGTACAAAGCCGTGTAGTAACTGAACAGACGGTGGGTATTACACCAGGTATGTGAGATAATTTAACAAGAGAACGCACAGTACAGTGGCCTATTAAATGGCCTAGATATTGTATATTTCAAAGTACAAAAGCCGTGTAGTAACTGAACAGACGGTGGGTATTTACACCAGGTATGTGAGATAATTTAACAAGAGAACGCACAGTACAGTGGCCTATTAAAATGCCTAGATATTGTATATTTCAAAGTACACAGCCGTGTAGTAACTGAACAGACGGTGGGTATTTACACCAGGTATGTGAGATAATTTAGCAAGAGAACGCACAGTACAGTGGCCTATTAAAATGCCTAGATATTGTATATTCAAAGTACACAGCCGTGTACTAACTGAACAGACGGTGGGTATTTACAGCAGGTATGTGAAATTATTTAGCAAGAGAACGCACAGTACAGTTGCCAATTAAAAGGCCTAGATATTGTATATTTCAAGGTACACAGCAGTAGTGCCAAAATATAGTTTGGTATGTAGCAGAGCACCTAATACACCACTAATGCCTCTCTCTGTCCCTACTCCAGCAGCTATCCCTGAATACAGCAGGCCGTTCTCTGTAAAGTCTATATTGTAGTAAACCTATCACTGAAGTCCACTGTAGTAGCCCTGATAAGGGCTTTTTATTCACGCTCCTGCCTGTCCAACAGCTAAAATCTGTCTCTCCCTTCTCCAGCCTCTGTCCCTGACTAAGTTCACGCAGCATATGCGTACGAGCAGGAAGAGCTGAGTTTTTAATATTCGAGGTCACATGGTTTTTCCAGCCAATGCATGTAGACGCTGTTTTCGCGCTGCCAGCGTGCTCAGCGTGCCTGTCATACCCCCCCTGCATGTTGATTGGTGGAAAAAGAGCGCCAGGGAAGGTGGGAGGGGAAACGAATTCTAAGTGCGCCATCGCCGTTATACTCGATTGAAATCGAGTGTGCCGAATATCGTAGTATTCGATCGAATACCAGCTCGATCGAACACTACTCGCTCATCTCTACTCACAATGAACCTGGAGCCCTGCCTGCCAGCTACCTCTCCTTACGGGCTCCTTATCTCTGCTCTCTGACCTTAGAAACACTCATTATAGCTCCATTGTTAGGACTGTATTACACCAACAGATTATCTGACCAATTTCTATCCAATGAGAACAATAGTTGGTGTGTGTGTGTATAACAAAAGATCAGTGTGTGTAAATGGCCATCTGACCAATGATTGGTCAGATAATCTGTTAATTGTTTGACATTTTAGAGAGAAGGTTTATTAGACAACACACCAAGTGAAAGTACCAGTCACTCAGATAGAAAAACTGTTAAACCCTTGTGACCGAACGTCTAAATATTTTTAATAAAGATCAATTGAAAAAATGATTTTACCCCAAAATGAGTAAATGCAATCGTAAAAAAAAATAAAAAATGCCTCCAAAGGTCTAAATAGCATTTATCTAGTCAGACCTTCTCAAAGCAAGCCCTACCGGTCCTGTACTCCATACTTGAGCTTATACTCTAAAATTCTTTGGTCTATAGTTCTAGTGTAAATAATTTGTAATCGTATCTTAACTATTTTTAGAAAATTTTCAGTTGATGTCTATCAAGCTACCAAAGGTCACAGAGCAGGAATGTGAAGCAAAAGAAATGACAGTACTATTTTCAGACGTCTGTCAGTCACCAAAGTCTACAGCTGTTGGAAGAAATGTGAGTGTTCAAGACATTACTGTAATTTGTGTTATATCCTACTAAACTGAAGATGTGTAATTCTTGTACGCAATTCTGTTGTAACTAGTAACAAGTGCAAAGAACATTTGCAGTAAAACTGTTATTTGATTTCTAGTGCCCATACCAGTGCACTCTTGTGTCCCATGTCCTAGCTCAGTGCAAACAGCTGCTGGGAACTGGTTTCTATTTAATTAACTCTTTGTACTATTGACTATTCATACATGAAATAATACCTTTTTAACATAAGTGTTTAAGTACAAATATGTAAAGTTATTTTATACAGTAAGGCTGCTTTCACATCTTCCTTTATTTCTGTTGTTCTGCTCTGTTATAACGGAAGTTCAGGATTGGACACGTAACTAACGCAAACCTGACCCCATAACTGAGCTTAACAGACACCATTGACTATGATGGGATCTGTTAGGTTTCCATACAGGAGAACATTTATTTTTTTTTTTAGCAAAGTTGTCCTGCATTCATGCAGGACTTTTCTCTCTATTTTTGAGAAATTCTGTGATGGAAGCCCTGAACGGACCTTTTGAAAGCAGCAAGTGGGTCCAGTTGGGATCAGTTGCTGGATTATTAATTATTAACGTAATATTCACACAGTCTAGCAAGTACATAAGTAATTTCTAATGATGGAGAACATTCAGAAACAAAGTCAAAACCAGGGGTGCACAACCTTCGGGCCGCATGCGGCCCCCAGAGCCCTGGTTTGCGGCCCCCGCTCTGCTAGGCAGAAACGCAGCTGATCGTGCGATCAACTGTGTTTCTGCCTGGAGCGCCGCACAACTGCAGGATTACAGCTCCTGCTCCTGCACTGTAGCAGGATGGGTCCCTGGCTGTTGGAGACAAGAAGGCAGAAGAGGTTTATCAGCGCTTCTACCTTCTCAGAAAGGTGTGTGGCACGCTGAGCAGTTTAGACCCTGCGATCACGTGCTCGCCAGGTGTCAGGGGCATTGGAATTCAGAGCCACACCAGCTCTGCCCTGTACAAAGCAGGCTGGTTTTCCCTGTAACTGGGACTCCTTTGGATGCTCCAGTTACAGTGGTAATAGTACTAAAAAAGTCTGTGTCCCTGAGAGTCTTTTATGGACCTTTTGGGGACAAATTAAGTGGCAAATATTAAATGGCAAAAATTTGAAAACACAATAAAAATATACAAATAAAAGGGAAAAAAGTGCAAAATAATAAAACGTCAGTGTCCCCCAGAAGTATTTAAAATAGGGGAAATACAGTGCTGCAAAAATATATTAAAAAAAGAGAGCATTTTAGTAAAAAAAATACAAGTAAAAGACAGTATAAAAGTATAAACAATAAAAATGTAGTGGGAAGCGGGAAAAAAATTCCAAATGGGGTGAAATTGCAAGAAAACCGCTATTCCGCTACAGTTCTACGGGTTTCTTATTTACAGCGTTCGATGTGCATTAAAACTGACCGGTTACTTTCATTCTACTAGTCAGTACGAATCCGGCAATACCTAATATGTATAGTTTTTCCTGTGTTTAGATAGTGATAAAATAATTAGAAAGTTGCCCCTTTTTTTTTTTTTTTTTTCCCCTTGTATCTTGACCCCTATAACTTTTTGGTATTTATGTGTACAGAGCTGTATGGGGGCTCATTTTTTGCGGGGCGGTCTGAAGTTTTTATTGATACCATTCTGGGGTGTGTATGACTTTTTGATCACTTTTTATTTAATTTTTTTTTAGAAAAAAAAAGCAACAAAAAACGGCGAATCACCATTTGGACGCTTTTTTCCGCCACACAATTCGCCATATTGAATTTTTTTTTATATTTTAAAAGTACGGGCGTTTTCGGTCACGGTGATACCCATGATGTCTATATTTATTGTTATTTAGGTATTTATTTTTTACTTAGACGGAAAGGGGGGTGATTTGAACTTTTATATCTTTTTTATTTTTTATATATTTTTTAACATTTTTTTTTTTTTTTAATTTTTTTGTGATTCTTTTAAAGCTCAAATATGAGCTGATCTATTGTGTTTTGTTTTTTTTCTTTATGAGCAATCATGGATTTACTAGATGCAGTTAAATCCATGAATTGCTCATTTCTTATCCTGGCCTGCCATCTAGTGGCCAGAATAAGAATTAGTTTTCATATGGTGTACAGACACCCCGATTGGTCAATCGGGGCGTCTGTACACCACCCGGAAGCGTAGGCTTCCGGGTTAAGACGCAAGGCCCTGGAAGTCGCCGCCGACGGAGGTAAGAAGCGGCAAGTCTCTGCTGTTAGAAACAGCAGAGACTTGCCGGCCATGACGCCCGCCGCACCCGCGAGCGGGCCTCATGTCCCCGCACCGCCCGAGCGCCGTACATGTACGGCGCCGGTCGGGAAGGGGTTAAAGGGTTTTCCAAGTTATATTTATTGATGACCTATCCTCAGGATAAGTGATCAATATCAGATCGGCGGGGGTCCGACGCTGCCTCCTCTTCATTGTTTACATGCTCGCCGTAACATACGTAGCGGTGTAATTACACCCAAGCTGTCCCATTCATTTCAATGGGGCGGATCATTCCTATACAAGTGTATACTACAGAGCCATCCCATTGAAATGAATGGGACGGATTGGGTGTAATTACACCAGCTCACCGCTACATATGTTACGGCGAGCAGGTAAACAATGAAGAGGAGGCAGCGCTGGCTGATTGGCGGGGGTGCTGGGTGTCGGACCCCCGCCAATCTGATATTTATGACCTATCCTGAGGATAGGTCATCAATAAATATAACTTGGATAACTCCTTTTAAGGCCTTTTCAGTGCTGTTTATTAAAGGGTTAACCAATAAGTGCGTTCCCCATTAGTAAGGCCCCATACACACGACCGTGCTGTGTTTTGCAGTCCGCAAAACACGGATACCAGCCGCGTGTTCTTCATTTTGCAGAACGGTATAACGGATGTGGACAGTACACAGAGTCTTTTGCAGCCCAATTGAAGTGAATGGGTTCGCATCTGATCAACAAAAAAATGCAGATCAGATGCGGACTTCAGAGAAAACGCTTACTGGTTATTGCAGGGTACCTACAGTATTTCTTGGGGCAGGAGGTGGTAAGAACCAGTGAGCGCTTCCTCTGCAATGAAGGAAAGCGCTTATTTGTAAATAGGACGCAAGAAGGAAATGTCACCACTTAAAGGGGTCTTCCAGTAAAAATGACTCTTAACAAGTTCCTGTAGCATGGCCCCTGAAACAGAAGATTCATACTTTCCTGCTACATGCTGCTCTCGCTGTCTCCATCTTCTGGTCCCGGAGCACCTCTCCAGCAAATGACTGACATCAGTGGTGAAACGTTGCTTGTGGCCACATCACCACTGAAGCCGGTCATTGGCTGGAGAGGTGCATGTGACTATGCCCATAGCCAGCCAGATGTAAACAGCTCCAGAAGATGGAGACATCGGGAGCGGCAGGGAGCAGGAGAGTATGAATCTTCTGTCTCAGGGCCATGCTGCGGGGACATGTTAAAAATTATTTTTATCAGGAAATCTCTACATTCCTGTTAAACTGCACGTTAAATGCCGGCATCAGTGTTTTCAGGGGCAGCAGGGGTTCGGCTATCTGTGACTGATCGGGCAGGTGCAGGAGCATGTACATGTACGGCGTTGGTCCTTAAGTCCCAGCAACCGGCACGGGTCCATAAGGGGTTAAATCGCCCCCTTTCTTAATTTTACTTATAAAAATATGTAAACAATAAAAAAGTAAACACATTAGGTATTGCTGCGTCCGAAAACATCAGAACTATTAAAACAATAAAAATATCTCCTATGCGGTGAACGCAACAGAGAAAAAAAAAATGAAAATACATGAGATTCGCCATTATTCACCTTATCCCCCATCACCCCAAGCGACCCGCCAGCTACCTGTTCCACGGAGGAAATAAACAAGCCACAGAGTGGAAGATGGACACATGGGAGCTAGAGCAGTGGGTAGCGTAGTGGAGGCAGGCTGTGGGCACCTGTGTTTTTTTATTTCCATGTAGACTTGCACATAAATCTCTGTTTCCAGGACATGCTTTTAGAGCTTTTTTTTTTTTTTAAAGGGAGTCTGTCACCACTATATGACCATATACAGCGCTTACATGACTCTGTTGCACAGCTACACATGAATGTAATAGTACCTTTGTTTTTTTTCTTTAGACTTGCAGATGCAGGAAAAAGCAGTTTAATTCATATGCAAATTAGCACTGGCAAGTGCCCAGAGGTGGGCACTTGCCAGTGCTCATTATAGGTGCAGGTCCCACCGCTGGGACCCGCACCTATATTGAGAACGTGGCCCCAGAAGAGAAGGAGGGCGCACCGCGCATGTGCGGCCACCCTCCATTCATTTCTATGGGGCCGCTGAAAATAGCCGAGCGCTGGCTCGGCTATTTCCTTTGGCTCCATAGAAATTAATGGGAGCCGGGCCACGCTTGCGTGGTGGGCTCTCATTCATTTCTATGGAGCCGACGGAAATAACCGAGCCAGCGCTCGGCTATTTTCGGCGGCTCCATGTAAATGAATGGAGGGTGGCCGCACATGCGCGGTGCGCCCTCCTTCTCTTCTGGGGCCGCGTTCTCAATATAGGTGCGTGTCCCAGCGGTGGGACCCGCACCTATAAGACAATGGGGGCATATCCTAGCGATATGCCCCCATTGTCCAAGATGGGAAAATTCCTTGAAGTAGCCTGATTACTTTCATGATGGTGAGAAAAAAGTCACCATTTTACTACAGTAGTAAAGGAGTCAGAGTTGGAGTCTGAGCTAGACTGTGATAAAATACAGGAGATGGAGTCGAACTTCGTCATACCAACACCACAGCCCTGGTTTTAATTAATGAACTGTACACATAGGAAAATATTTTCCAGCATTTATAGTAAACTGCAGAATTTGGATTAAAATAACAAAATGTCCCATATTCACTTGTTATATCCCCCTTCCTCCATTGCTGATAGCTCTGTAGTCCAATGGAGGTCTCTGTTAACATTTCTGCAGGAGTCACATTCTGTACATACTGGTATCATCATTGTGAGGTAATACAGTTACATGCTGCTAACATTTTTTATTTAAACATTATTTTAACCGCTTTCACAATTTTTCATTTTTTGAAGGGGGAGTATATCGTTACAGTGAAAGGACTTTGCCTCTTTGTCTATTATTTCAAGAGCAAAAAGATATTTAGGTAAGATTACTCTTTTGTTATAGCATCTTGTTGAATTGTTTTCTAATTGGGACCTGATCTGTGCGCATAGGCTGCTAAAAGGAGTTATACCTTTACTGATGTAAAAAAATAAAAATCTGACATCATATAGTACATGACAATGCCTATCTAACAAAGCTAGAACCAGCCATGTACCTCATATGGATCCCCCTATTCATTGCTGTAATTGCTCTGCTAGATTCTCCTCAGGTCGGCAGCTCGGGGGACTGGTCCTTTCTCAAGGAGGCAATTGAAGGATGGAACTGAGAATGTCCGACTGTCACTATGTTACTTAAAAGGGTTTTCCACAACTTTTAAGGGCTCATTCAGGCGGGCCAAATTTTTTTTTTTATGATGTTCACCGTAGGGTATAATTTATGTGATATTTATGTAGCCCGGGTCGTTATGGACTCCGCAATACCAAACATATTGGGGAGATATTTTTTTTGCTATTTTTTTCATTGAAAAGCGTATTTTCAATGGAAAAAAAATTAATCAAATTTTTTATTTAATGTTTTTTCTTTTTTTACCACTTAATAATCCTACAAGGGGACTTTTAAAATGCATTGCATTATCCCTATAGTGCATTGCATTTTAATGACAATGCTATTCAACATTGACCAGCAGGCTGCGCCAGAGAGGTGCAGCCTGCTGGAAATTACTCAAGGCTGGTCTGGGGTCTACATTAGACCCCAGCCAGCCTTCACACACATCGGCACCCCGCGATCGAATTTGCGGGGCCGATGGGAGACAGATGGAGTCCACTCCCTCTGTTACTGCTTTACATTCGGCGTGCGCCATTGCCTGCGGCATGTAAAGTGTTAAGCATCCCAGATCGTCACTCCTGCCGGTTCGAGCTTTGAGCACGGCCACAGCTCTCAATTGAGAGCTCAGTCCCCGCTGCACAGGGGACCCGTGCAGTGCTTAGACTGGGCAGCCCAGCCTAAGACCCCTTAGTGACCGTAAAAACACTTATCAGTGGTCACTAAGGGGTTAAAGTGGCAAGACTTTTCTTCCCTGCTTTCAGAATATCTGTATGAAGGCTTTTTTTTTTTTTTTGGGGGGGGGGGGGAGGCTGTATTTTTAATGGCATTATTTGATTTATGGTTTTTGTGTTTTGTTTTACTGTGTGGAAAAAATTAGTTAGGCTACTTTCACACTAGCGTTAGCACGGATCCGGCACCTAAAGGGTGCCGACGGCCCCACACATGACACACATTAAAACAACACACAGACTACATACAAACAAACATACAGACATACATACAAACATACAGACATACATACATACTCCCGGGACGCCGGCAGAACGTCTTCACGCGCCTCCTGCGCGCAGTGATGACGATTCCCCACAGCGCCCTCTGCTGGGCGCAGTGGGGAAACGTCATCGCAGCGTGCAGGAGGCGCGTGAAGACCTGCTGCCGGCGTCCCGGGAGTATGTGAGTATGTATGTATGTCTGTATGTTTGTATGTATGTCTGTATGTTTGTTTGTATGTAGTCTGTGTGTATGTATGCCAGATCCGGAATGACCCCCCATTGGAAATCAATGGAGGACAGATCCGGATTACTGGTGTGTCCACACCAAACGGATCCGTCCCCATTGACTTCCATTGGGGGTCATTCCGGATCCGTCTTGGTGCGGATGCCTGGACCGGAGAGCAAACCGCAGCATGCTGCGGTTTGTCCTCCGGTCTGAAGACGGAACGGAATGCTTTCAGGAGCATTCCGTTGTCTTCAGTTCAGTTTTGTCCCCATTGACAATGAATGGGGACAAAACTGAAGCGTTTTTTTCCGGTATTGAGCCCCTTTGACGGAACTCAATACCGGAATTTAAAAACGCTAGTGTGAAAGTAGCCTTACTGTTATTGTGCAGGTCAGTAAGATTTCAGCAATACCAAATTTAGTTTTTCTTCTGCTCATTAATAATCAACAAATGTCATTAAAGGGTTATTTATTATTTATTTGCCAGCTTCCCACTAAGTGCTACAAGCAGAAAGGGAGCGGACAATACATTCACAGTGGTCACCTGTCATCATATCGAAGATTGCATCGCTACCGGACATAAAGATGGCAAAATTAGGTTATGGTGAGTATTTACAGAAGACCAACAGCGGAAACACAATAGAAAAGTCAGTCGGCATAATAAAACAGAATATTTTTTTTTTTTTTTCTTTTTTTCCTGTAACTTTGTTTCACCCAGGATCCCCAATCTGGTCTATGTACTCCACATCATAGCGATACTCAAAATGACTGCAGTTCAGTCATCTTTTTTTATACTCTCAAAAGATGGTGGTTTTTTACTTGCCCTTTTGATGGTCAGCACTATCCACTGATATTAGGTAGCACCATAGAAGTTCTACTAACTTGGCAAGACAATTTATTTGGTTAGTTTGCAATTTTTGCTACATGCATAAATGAAGAATAGTATATAAAATGGAAGTTACACTGTTAATTATATACCATAGAAACCACTATACTGCAAGTTTTTTCTCTATGTTCTCTCTGTGCAGTCGGAGCCAGTACCATCTCTGCCTGCAGTGGATGCCAGTGGGGTTATACTTCTTTCAGTATTCTTGTAAATAAACTCAGAGACCTTACAGGGCTTGTCTGAGATAATTAAAAATCTCTGATAACATCTACAATAGCTTAAAAAAAAAAACCCTAAAAGAAATACCCCTTTCCCGAGCTCTCTTCTCTGGTGCTCTTCTCCACTACTTCTAGGAGTGGTGAGTTGCCAGAAAATGGCATATGACTGTTGTAGCCAATCACTGTGATTGACTGCAGCTGTTACGTGCTGCACCCCTGCATGTCAAAGTGCGTATCACAGACACTGTGACGTGCAAGGATATGTCATGTGACTGCTGCATCATTTACTTGCCATATCATGGTGTTTTTAAGCAGACTGTGACAGAAATACCAGATCAGCACTGCAGAGAACTGCACTGGAGAAAGGGGACAAAAAGTGACATTGTTTTAAGCCCTTAGTGACCGACCTGATTTGGGCCTTACTGACCAAGCGTTTTCTTCCTTTTTTCATTGACGCCTTCCAAGAGCTGTAACTTATTTTTCTGTCTATGTAGCTGTATTATAACTTCTATTAACTCTTTCTGGGAGGGAGATTAAATTCTGCAAGATTAAATTTTGCAGTGTTCATTTTTTGGCATAAATAACATAAAAAGAAGAAAATATTTTTGCATTGTCGCATCCCAGCCAGTCTATACACGTGATCACATTTGCAGGGTGCCGATGAAAGACAGAGGGAGTCCATTCCCCCTGTCACCACTTACATGCGGTGGGTGTCATTGCCCGTGGCATTTAAGGTATTATACAGCCTGGATTGGCACTCCTGGTTTGGGCTGTAAGAGCTGTAGCACGGCTCTCATGCGAGAGGCAACCCTCTGCTCCACGTTGCAAGAGGGACCCGTGCAGCGCTTTGACTGGGCTGCCTTGAAAAGACGGTGGCCCAGCCCAAGACCACTTATTGACCGCCGTAAATAGACATATGGGTGGTCACTAAGGGGTTAAATCATGTTTTATGTTTAACATATTTTTTATGATATTTTTAATTTTCCATGTCACCATTTATATTTAAAAAACAGAAAATCTTGCAGTTTTCACTCTGGCAACTAAGGCTACTTTCACACTAGCGTTTTAAAATTCCGGTATTTAGTTCCGTCATAGGGGCTCAATACTGGAATAAAACGCTTCAGTTTTGTCCCCATTCATTGTCAATGGGGACAAAACTGAACTGAAGACAACGGAATGGTCCTGAAAGCATTCCATTCCGTCTTCGGACCGGAGAACAAACCGCAGCATGCTGCGGTTTGCTCTCCGGTCCAGGCATCCGCACCAAGATGGATCCGGAATGACCCCCAATGCAAGTCAATGGGGGTGTATCCGTCTGGTGTGACTACAATGGTAACCGGATCCGCCCTCCATTGACTTTCAGTGGAGTTCATGACTGATCCGGCTACACAGACACATACAGACATAGACATACACATAAACATACACAGACATATAGACATACAAATACACATACATACTTACATGCTCCCGGCAGGTCTTCAGAGCATCGGAGGGACAGGACGGCGCGCACAGGTGACGATTCCACCAGGCGCCCAGCAGAGTCACCTGTGTGAGCCGTCCTGCTTCTCCGTTGCTCTGAAGACCTGCTGGGAGCATGTAAGTATGTATGTATGTGTATTTGTCTGTGTATATGTGTGTCTGTCTGTGTGTGTGTGTATGTACTGTGTGACGTGTGGGGCTGGAGCGCGGTTCCGGCTCCACACATGTCGCTGCGGCAGTCCTGATCCGGCAGCACCCTTCACCTGCCGGATCAGACCTGCCGCTACTGTGAAAGTAGCCTTAGCCTAATAATAGGCGTCATTTCTTGTTCTGTACAGATCACTTTACTGCCTGTAATGATAAGGAGATATCACCTCTGTGTATAGATAAGACAGAATCCACCGTTCACAATAGATGATTTCCAAATCTTGGGCTCTACTTGTGTTGTTAATTCCAGTATTGAGATCCGGCAGAGGATCTCAATACCGGAATTAAACGGATCTGTTTTGATTTTGCACATCAGGGTGCATCCGTTCTGTTAGGATGCGGTTGTACAAAATCAAAACGGGTAAAAAACGGATTAGTCACTTAATACATTGAAAGTCATTGGGTGACTGATCCACTTTTTTTGGGTTTACATTGTTTTCGGTTTTTATGGCGGGCACAAAACAGAATGCTGCTGGAACAGAATGCATGAGGACTAAACGGAAACGTTTTTTTCCGGTATTGAGATCCTCTGCGGATCTCAGTACCAGATAGCAACAACGCAAGTGTGAAAGTAGCCTTATCTATTCTTTCCTTGTAAAATGAACTTTGCACAAGTCACAGAGCATGCCTAGAAAACTCTCCCATAGAAATGGGGTCCCCTCCTGACCATTGTAGCTGTGACCCATGGGGCTGCCGTAAAGCAATTTTCCTAATGCTTTCTAAATGCTAAGAATAGTTCAGACAAGATGTCGGCCCTCGTAATCATGTTCAGGAAATAGAATTAAAAACACTTTGATAAGAAAATAAAAACAGATTTGAAAAAAGGGATTCATGTTGCTATCTGGTTTTCAGCTGGCATGTTTTTTGGTGACATACTTCCTTTAGTATGGAATAAAATTACTTTTATATAAAAGTTGGAATGTGTTTGATTTCCTCTTAGTCCTGCAAGAGTGAAAGGTCACATCCTGGTATTAATAGGGTTTTTTCTGATTTATTATGGTAGAATATTGAATTTCTATGGGTGACATAGTGTCCGAAGGTGAGCAAGTGCGGCAGAGTTTTTAATATTGAATTACTTTGCTTAAAAAGTAGAGATTGGAGGATATCACTGTAAAAATTAGGCTGAAACTGTGTAATTTTTGTATATGAAAAACCTTTTCAATAAAAAATATGCTTGATTTAAAAAAAAAAAAAAAGATTGGAAAATAACATGGCCTATCACATTGTAACTCAGGATTAGTACAAGTTGAGATAGTGGGTTAAAACTGCAGATGTTCCCAAACCCCTTTATAGACTATGGGCAAGTTTGGGGTAATTTTTTGATTGCATTTTGATCAATTTGGGCTAAAAAATATTTTCAATTTGCCTTTATTACACATTTTCGGCGGTTTCTGTGATGCATATGGTTAAAAATAGTTTATTTGTAGACTGTTCCGTCAGCTGACAGCCCTTCTTTGATTTCCTTACCTCATAAATACTCATTATAGCTGAAATTGTAAATGATTTTGAATGTTCATCACCCCCTTTGGCCTCAGCAACATTCCTGTGGTTTTTCAATAATTGATTTGCATTTCACAATCTTCTTTACCTGTGTAATTATCTATTAGGATGACATCTTGATCTTCTCCTCAAACCTGACATCACACTGGAGGCATGTACGCACGGTCCTCCAGCACTTGATGGAGAACAGATTTTATGCTAAGTTTGAAAAGTATTTATGTCCTTGAAAAGACCTCTCTACCCTTCCTAGGCTACATTATTTATGACTGTAGTGCTTAGCTGGCTCCTGAGAAGTCTGCTGTACTGGACTTTGCTCATTGTACAGGTCTGCACGCTGTCCAGTGATTCCTGGGCTTTGCCAGTTATTACAGCCAATTCATTCCTCATTTTCATTTCTGCTCCTACCCTGAAAGGGATTAAATGTTAATGAGTGGTCTCCAGAGGCATAGTCTGCCTTTCAGTTGTTCAAGCAGGTCTTTTCTTCCACATCAATTTTTTATTGTTCAGATATTTTCAAGCAGTTATTTCTGTAGGTGTATGCATCCTCTGTGGGAGCTGGAGCTGTTCTATGCAGCAGGGTACTTCTATGCTCAGAAGTATGGCAGAATTAAATTATTCCATTGGCCACAGTTTGTTGCCTGCAATCATATTAGCCCTTGAAGACTGACATCCTGTCATTTACACTGACCACAACAACTTATGTATAGTCAGCCTAACGTTTCAACCAAACCCGGTAGTCGTCGTTTTTTGCACACTTCAATTTCATTTTGCATTTCTGTCTGACTGACAAGGCCCATTCCCATTCCTTTGACCCTGATGGTTGTACCGAGTAGCCCCAGCACATTGTTGAGCCTGCTTGCATCATCCCTGTTATTCCAGTTCAGCTGAAGGGCATCCTGCCTGGTAAGATGTTTGTTTCCATGGCCAAGCGGAAGCAGGTTGTGATCTGATGGCATTGCTCTAAAGTGGCCGGTCATGCTGTTGTCCACAAGACAATGAATCTGATTACTAGACATTACTGTTTAAGACTTAAGTCTGTCAAGTTAAACCAAGGGATGGGTGAGAATGTGAGTTTTTAGTAAAGTGGAGTGTTCTACACATTTATATAAGTATTGATTGATCTTATTTAGTTCTAAGAATGTATGTAATTTTTTAAAACTGTAAACTGTTTCTGCCGTTATCACATTCTGACTTATACTATTCCACAGATTTACAGTTTTTACAGTCAAGAAGCTTTATCACCTCTGGAGACTAAATTTTTCTTCTCCAAACGGAAGCAGTGCTCCCTTGTCTTTTCAGGAAAGTTTACATGGATCTGCTTTTCACCATATTTTTGTTTGGGCCATTTACTTCTTGTCCTTTTAGAGCATGGCTCTTATGTGAGAGCCGAGCCCCCGCTCTACACCATATTTATATATTTTTAGAAGTTAACCCTTTCGCTACCAGCACCATAAATGTATGGCAATGGAGCCATGTGGGAGCATGATGCCCGCATGCACGAGCAGTGGGTGTCATGGCTAGCAGATCTCTGCTGGCTAATTACTGCAACTGACAATAATGCCGATTGCGGTAATTAAAGGCATTAGATGCCATGATCAAGTGAGATCACGGCATCTAAATGTGCAAAAACCCTACTGTCCTACAGATATTAAAATAGACAAATCACCAGGACCGGATGGCATACACCCCCGTATCCTAAGAGAATTAAGTAATGTAATCGACAGACCCTTATTCCTGATATTTAAGGACTCTATACTGACGGGGAGTGTTCCACAGGATTGGCGCATAGCAAATGTGGTGCCAATATTCAAAAAGGGTCCAAAAACAGAGCCTGGAAACTATAGGCCGGTAAGTTTAACGTCTGTTGTGGGTAAACTGTTTGAAGGTTTTCTGAGAGATGCTATCTTGGAGTACCTCAATGAAAATAAGCAAATAACTCCATATCAGCATGGCTTCATGAGGGATCGGTCATGTCAAACCAATTTAATCAGTTTCTATGAGGAGGTAAGTTCTAGACTTGACCGCGGCGACTCAATGGATGTCGTATATTTGGACTTCTCCAAAGCATTTGACACGGTACCACATAAAAGGTTAGTATACAAAATGAGAATGCTTGGCCTGGGAGAAAATGTCTGTATGTGGGTAAGTAACTGGCTTAGTGATAGAAAACAGAGGGTGGTTATTAACGGTACATACTCAGATTGGGTCACTGTCACTAGTGGGGTACCACAGGGGTCTGTATTGGGTCCTATTCTTTTCAATATATTTATTAATAATCTTGTAGAAAGCTTGCACAGTAAAATATCAATTTTTGCAGATGACACTAAACTGTGTAAAGTAATTAACACAGAAGAGGACAGTGCACTGCTACAGCAGGATCTGGATAGACTGGAGGCTTGGGCAGAAAAGTGGCAGATGAGGTTTAACACTGACAAATGTAAGGTTATGCATATGGGAAGGAATAATGCAAGTCACCAGTACATACTAAATGGTAAAGCATTGGGTAACTCTGACATGGAAAAGGACCTAGGAATTTTAGTGAACAGCAAACTAAGCTGCAGAAACCAGTGTCAGACAGCTGCTGCCAAGGCCAATAAGATAATGGGTTGCATCAAAAGAGGCATAGATGCCCGTGATGAGAACATAGTCCTGCCACTTTACAAATCACTAGTCAGACCCCATATGGAGTACTGTGTACAGTTCTGGGCTCCTGTGAACAAGGCAGACATAGCAGAGCTGGAGAGGGTTCAGAGGAGGGCAACTAAAGTCATAGCTGGAATGGGTGGACTACAATACCCAGAAAGATTATCAAAATTAGGCTTATTCACTTTAGAAAAAAGACGACTGAGGGGAGATCTAATAACTATGTATAAATATATCAGAGGTCAGTACAGAGATCTCTCCCATCATCTATTTATCCCGAGGACAGTGACCATGACGAGGGGACATCCTCTGCGTCTGGAGGAAAGAAGGTTTGTACATAAACATAGAAGAGGATTCTTTACGGTAAGAGCAGTGAGACTATGGAACTCTCTGCCTGAGGAGGTGGTGATGGTAAGTTCACTAAGAGAGTTCAAGAGGGACCTGGATGTATTTCTGGAGGGTAATAATATTACAGGTTATAGTTACTAGAGAAGGGTCGTTGATCCAGGGAGTTATTCTGATGCCTGACTGGAGTCGGGAAGGAATTTTTCCCCCTAAAGTGAGGAAAATTGGCTTCTACCTCACAGGGTTTTTTGCCTTCCCCTGGATCAACTTGTAGGAAAACAGGCTGAACTGGATGGACAGATGTCTTTTTTCGGCCTTACAAACTATGTTACTATGTTACTATGATGCCCCATGTGGCCAATCTGGGCATCTGTAGTTGAGCTGAAAGCTGTAAGCCTCGCTTACGAGGCTTACAGTGTTCATGCTGCAATTCTTATTTTGGTCACCAGATGGCAGGTCAGGATAAGAAATGAGCAAAAGTTACTTAACCCCTTCCCGACCGGCGCAGTACATGTACGGCGCTCGGGCGGTGCGGAGACATGACGCCCGCTCGCGGGTGCGGCGGGCGTCATGGCCGGCAAGTCTCTGCTGTTTCTAACAGCAGAGACTTGCGGCTACTTACTGCCATCGGCGGCGTCTTCCGATGGGCCTCTCATTTCTTGTGGGCACCTCTGAAGTCTTCCAGTGGCGTCTGAACCCGGAAGCTGTTCGCTTCCGGGTGATGTACAGACGACCCGATTGGCCAATCGGGCCGTCTGTACACGCTATGAAAGCTGTAATCCGGTAATCGCTGGTGAGGATTACAGCTTTCAAAGTGCAATTCTTATTCTGGCCACTAGATGGCAGGCCAGGATAAGAAATGAGCAATCATGAGTTTTAATTCAAGATTAAAAATCAGAGATTGCTCATAGTGAAAAAATTAAAAGTACAATATATTAGCTCATATTTGAGCTTTCAAATAATAAAAAAAATAAAAAAAAATGTTAAATAAAAATATAAAAGTTTAAATCACCCCCCTTTCCGTTTAATTAAAAAATAAATACCTAAATAAAAATAAATATAGAAATCATGGGTATCACCGTGACCGAAAACGCCCGTACTTTAAAAAAAAAAAAAAAAAAATTCCAACACGGTGAATTGTGTGGCGGAAAAAAGCGTCAAAATGGCGATTCGCTGTTTTTTGTCACTTTTTTTTTCTAAAAAAAATTAAATAAAAAGCGATCAAAAAAAATCATACACACCCCAGAATGGTATCAATAAAAACTTCAGATCGCCCCGCAAAAAATGAACCCCCATACAGCTCCGTACACATAAATGCCAAAAAGTTGTCTGGGTCAAGATATGACGACCAAAAAAAAAAAAACACAAATTTTTATAATTTTTTTATCACTATCAAAACACAAGAAAAACTATACATGTTAGGTACCGCTGGATTCGTACTGACCTGTAGAATGAAAGTAACCGGTCAGTTTTAATGAACAGCAAACGCCGTAAATAAAAAAAACCCGAAAACTGTAGCGGAATAGTGTTTTTTTTGCAATTTCACACGATTTGGAATTTTTTTCCCGCTTCCCACTACACCATATCCAATAATAAATGGTGGCGTTTGAAAGTACAACTTGTCCCGCAAAAAACAAGCCCCCATACAACTATGTGAGCAGAAAAATAAAAAAGTTATGGCTGTATGAAGGCAAGGAGCAAAAAACGAAAACGCAAAACCGAAAAAACCTCCGGGGGTGAAAGGGTTAAAATAGCATTTTAAGAATCCCTGATAGTTCAAAATGAAAAATTCTAAAACATTTATAGGCTCATATATGAGACTTAAAATCATCACCAAAAAATTAAAGAAGGTTAAATATCTAAAACAATATATAAACATTTTAATGACCGTATAATTAAAAAATAAATACCTAAATAACAATAAATATAAACATCATGGGTATGTTGGGGCAAAACCCCCTTCTCTATGATTGTCGGGGTCCCAAATTAATAATAATTCTTTTGAGCGCTCAGAGGAATTGACACAGGCTTATTAGCTGAATCAAATATTTCCTGTTTATTGACAGAACACGTTGCTCTTTATAGTACAAAACCGCAGATAGGTGGGCGGAGTTTCTATAGTGCAGATCATAGTTTCTGTAACTTTTTAAAAACATGACATTTACTGAACTACTGAATGAAGCCACAAATGTGGTTCCATCCCCCAACTCTTCCTGATCACAGGCAGAAGTGTCTGTTTTAAGAGGATGTCCAAAGGTCAGATACGTTTTCTGAACCTATAAAGAAGTGGTTACCCTCACAATGAACATTATATTTATATATTTAGTTCTGCAATTTCCTGTAAGTAACTTATCAGAAACATAGAAACTTCTTCTTTCAAATTAATCTTAGATTAAGATGGAGTCCTGATACAAAATGGATACTCAATCCCTCACAGGTATCACCGCGACCGAAAACGCCCATACTTTTAAAACACAAATAAAATTTCCAATACGGTGAATTGCGTAATGGAAAAAAGGGTCAAAATGGCCAATTTGCCATTTTTTTTCATTGCTTCTCTTACCCAAAAAAATGTAATAAAATGTGATCAAAAAGTCATGCACACTCCGAAATGGTATCAATAAAAACTATGGATTGTCCCGCAAGAAATGGACCCCTAAACTAGTGGATGTAATGGGGTTCAGAATATAGCGATGGGGGTATCGTTGTAATCGTACTGACCCAGAGAATGAAGGGCATAGGTCAGTTTTTCAAACGAAACGCTGTGGGAACAAAACTCGTAAAACGATGGAGAAATTTCATTTTCTTCCAATTCCACCTCATTTGGAATTTTATTACCGCTTCCCACTACATTTTATGCCATAATTAACGGCGGCATTTGAAATTAAAACCTGACCCGCAAAAAATAAGCCCTCATACAGCCATTTGAACGAAAATATAAAAAGTTATGGCTCATGAAAAATGAAAATGCAAAAATGAAAAACCTCTGGTACTGAAAGGGTTAATCATGTCCTCTATTAGACACCTATTATCAAGACCAAATAAATGTAATCCTTTTCCTCATAACTTAGACCCCCCATGACCATATATTACTTCATATCTCTGCCTGGTCTCCCGTCTGCCAGACAACTGGCCAGTTTGTTCGTTGAGCACATTTTCCAGCTACTTTGGGTCGCCCTGGCACATCATGTCTAATCAGAGAGAATAGTTTACCATCTGCAAGCTGTTGCTCTGCTGACCATCCGTAATCCAATGGTCTGGAATAGTGTGTTAATCAAATCCTCGTCAACTATCTGCAACTTTTTACTTCTGCATGTCTGGATGATTGGGCTGCTTTACTTCCCTGAGCAGAATTTTCTTATAACAACCATTCTAGTAAGTCTTCTGATAAGACCTCTTTCTTCAAAGTTTATGACCATCAATTAAGGGTGCCTCTTTCATTACCTGTTTCCTTTGGCGTTCTAGCAGCCGAGTCTGCTGTCAGCAACTTCCCCCAGTTCTGGCAAGAGACAAAAGCCTCTCTACTTCAGGCCTCTGCTCGTGTGAAAAGCTGCTTACCATAATTGTAGGACTCTTACGCAGTTTTCTTCTGGGACAGGTTCTGGCTTTCCTCAAAAAATACTCGCGGTATCCTCCCACAAGTTGGCACTCTGCTTTATGGTCCTTTCAAGGTATTGAGACAGTTGAATGTGGTCTGTTATAAGCCAATTCTATTTAATCATTATTCCCAAGGTTCCTGTTCCTGCTTCTTCTCCTGTGAGCACTGAAGCTGTATTCATAGTTGAGAATATTATAGACATGAAGAAAAACATTTTTCTTGGTGGACTTGGAGAGTTATGGTCCACAAGAAAGCTCTTTGGAGGTGGTTGAAAACATTAATACCCCCTGTTCTTCAAAAAAAAAAAAAAATCCGGCAGCAATCTGGGCCAAAGAAGAGAGGGCATAAGTACTCAGGGAAGTACTGTTACAGTGGCAGCCCACAGCCGCTGGAGTTCCTCTTCCCTTGCCTGGTGGACGGGACCTGCCTCCCACTGTTGTCTTCTCTGCTTGTCAGTTTCTGTTCAGCAGAACTGAGACACCATTGTTATTCTGTTTGACCTTTAGGGTGAATTCATATGTAGCAGATTTTTTGCAGAAATTTCTACAACTGATTTAATCACCTGAAAGTGGCTTAAAGAAATCTATGGAAACACTGCTGAATCAACCCTATTGCCATGTATGGAAAGGAGCTTTCAGTCTCCGTAATTTGTACAACAAATCTGTTAGGTGTGAAGCCTTTTTTCTCCAAACAGGAAGAATGGCACTTTACCCGCTCCACACAGAGTTTTACACCCTGAACTCTTATGGTTTCTCAGCCAGCTATCTTCAGTTGATTGCAATTTGAATTTTTTTCTGACAGTTAAAGCCAGATTGTGTTCATAGGCCATAGACACAGTGGACAGGAGCTGACTCATAGACTTCTATGAGAGAGTTCTCTAGGCATGCTCTGTGACCTGTTCTGAGGTCAGGAGGGAACAGATAAGCTTTGAAAATCACCAATTGTGAATGGTGTATCCTGTGTTATCCATACAGAGGTGATAGGCCATCATAATACTGCCTTTAATGATAAGCAGACAACTACAGTAAAGTGATCTGTACAGACCAAGAAGTATTATTAGGCTTAGTGACCATTGTGAAAACTGCAGGATTTTTTTTTTAATATAGATATTGGCATGAGAAATTAAACTTCACAACAAAAACACAAAAAAATGATTTAAAAAAATAGGTCATTTTCTGATTACTCATTAACCACCTAACTGTTCTGCCTGAGCTCTGCTCGGCCTGTGGGAAAAGTACCTACTTTGTTTTTCGTCCCATTAAGACGCACCAACCCATAAGACACACCTAAGTTTTAGAGGAGGACAACAGGAAAACATTTTTCATTAGACCTCAGATCAGCAATCAGACCCCCAATGTTAATAAGACCCTCGATCAGACCCCCATGCCTCAGATCAGACCCAAATACCTCAAATCAGGCTCCCAGCCTCATGTATGCAGTGTGCAGCCTCAGATCAGATAAAATAAAAAATCCACTTACCTCTCCTGCTCCGGATGCTGCTGCTCCTCTCCTCTGGTGCCCTTCCTGCTGTCTGCTGTGCTGTGAACAGAGCGCTCTGACGCTGTGTGCAGCCACAGCATAGCCAACAGCAGAGGGGCAGGAAGCAGTGAGTATAGGGTTGCGCGATATACCGGTGTTGTCAGTATACCGCGGTATTGGGAAACAGCGATATGGCGATATCGCTGTTTCCTAATAACCGCGGTATTTTGTGACGTCATCAAAGCGGTCATGTGCGCTGACTGCTTCAAAATCTGAGCCCACGGCCGCCCGCCTTTACAACATTACATACTGATTGACTCCTGCAGCGGCCACCCAGGCTCCTCCTCGTTGGTTGCCATGGTGCAGTCTCCGCCCCTTGACGTCTAACGTCGGAATCAGATGACGCCCGGGCGAAGCCGCTGAGGCTGAGCAGCGCAGGACTGACTGGAGCGAGTGGTGGGAAAGTCTGTGAACTTACTCTATCTGACCCCCACAGAAATGACTTTGCCTGCGGAGAGAGACCCTATATATTACAGCTGCCAGCCGGGTCCCTGACACGTAGGAATAACTGTATGGTGGTGGCAAACCGTCACAGGCGGCCATAAGACGAGGGGGGGAGGGGCAGCACCTTGTGGCTGCTGACCCCACTGTAATGGATTATCTCCTTGTGGCTGCTGCCCCACACTGTAAATGCCTCCTTGTGGCTGCTGACCCCAATGTGAATGCCTCCTTGTGGCTGCTGTCCCCCACTGTAAATGCCTCCTTGTGGCTGCTGTCCCCCACTGTAAATGCCTCCTTGTGCCCGCTGCCCCCCACTGTAAATGCCTCCTTGTGGCTGCTGCCCCCCACTGTAAATGCCTCCTTGTGGCTGCTGCCCCCCACTGTAAATGCCTCCTTGTGGCTGCTGCCCCCCACTGTAAATGCCTCCTTGTGGCTGCTGCCCCCCACTGTAAATGCCTCCTTGTGGCTGCTGCCCCCCACTGTAAATGTCTCCTTGTGGCTGCTGCCCCCCACTGTAAATGTCTCCTTGTGGCTCCATAATGCCATACAGTATAACGATTAACAGCTCCAAGTTGTGGCTGCCTGGCCGCTGCCCCAAGCCAATAATGTCTCCTTGTGACCCCCATTATCCCCATACGGTAGAACGTCTCCTTGTGGCTGCCCCCATACGGTAGAACGTCTCCTTGTGGCTGCCCCCATACGGTAGAACGTCTCCTTGTGGCTGCCCCCATACGGTAGAACGTCTCCTTGTGGCTGCCCCCATACGGTAGAACGTCTCCTTGTGGCTGCCCCCATACGGTAGAACGTCTCCTTGTGGCTGCCCCCATACGGTAGAACGTCTCCTTGTGGCTGCCCCCATACGGTAGAACGTCTCCTTGTGGCTGCCCCCATACGGTAGAACGTCTCCTTGTGGCTGCCCCCATACGGTAGAACGTCTCCTTGTGGCTGCCCCCATACGGTAGAACGTCTCCTTGTGGCTGCCCCCATACGGTAGAACGTCTCCTTGTGGCTGCCCCCATACGGTAGAACGTCTCCTTGTGGCTGCCCCCATACGGTAGAACGTCTCCTTGTGGCCGCCCCCATACGGTAGAACGTCTCCTTGTGGCCGCCCCCATACGGTAGAACGTCTCCTTGTGGCCGCCCCCATACGGTAGAACGTCTCCTTGTGGCCGCCCCCATACGGTAGAACGTCTCCTTGTGGCCGCCCCCATACGGTAGAACGTCTCCTTGTGGCCCCAATAGTTTTTATCTTCTAAATGGGCATTTATCGCGATATATATCGTTATCGTGATAAATTTATCGTTATCGTGAGTATATTTTTGATATCGCCCAACCCTAGGTGAGTACAGAGCCTTCACCGCTTCCCAGTCCTCCGGTACTAACGAGCGCTTCCATGATGGACGCGCTCATTAGCATTCACCCCATAAGATGCAGGTTATTTATCCCCCACTTTAGTGTGGGTGAGGAATACGGTAACTTTTCTGCCTATGCTGAGCTCGGGCAGAAGTTGAAGGGGAGGATTGCTTTAGCTGCTATCTCTTGAATGGTAGCAGCTGGAAGTATTGAACTGGCTTGTTTGAAAGCTGACATTTCAGACTTTCACACAAACCAAAATGACAGTATTAGTCCAAGCTATCGAGTCGGGAATAATCACAGGTAAAACCTTTTACTTTCACTTTCAGCTTTATTCACTTCATTCTGAATTCTAACAGTGCTATCTTCCCATGTACTGAAGATATTGCTGTCATTCTGATATTGTTTGAAAGCTTGGAATGCCAGCTTTCAAACAATTCAAACCAGAGATATGAGCAACTAAAGCAGCCCACCCCACCCCCTTTGTCTTGAGGAGGAGGGGGAGCAGTTTCAGGGCTGACAGCCTGCAGGAGGAAAGGAAAAATAGTAAAAAATATATAGAAATCTGGCATTATCATCCTTGTAGGGACCTATATGTTTTTACCACACAGTGAACGCCGTAAATAAATTCCACAAAATAATAAAAAAATTCTGTTTAAAAAAAAACTATAACTAATCCTTCTAAATTAAAAAAAAAAAAAGTGAAAACATTTATGACTGCTAGAACACAAAGGGGGGAATATTATTGGTCCTTAAAGGGGTTGTCCGAGTTATGACAAAAAATATATAGCACTGTAAATCTGATGGGCAGCAATATATTACTAAGTTAAGCAAGTTTTAGGCAAAAAAAATCCATATTTCCGAATTTCCTTGGTTCTCTTCTGGCCTTTGTTTACATGCAATAACAACAATCTCAGCCCCTCCCCCTCTCTGCAAAGGGAATGAATACAAGTGCTGAGTGACATGTCTGCCTGCTGGAATACTCAGCAGCATGTTGTATGTGTAAGACTACAAGTCCCAGCTGTACAATGACACTGCTAATACATACAGGAATTTTTCCATACCTGTTCTTGTACAATACAATTCCTCTATAGCTCTTGTGCCCAGCATTTGTCTCCACTCACTGCTGCAGCTACTGTTTGTTATAAAGCCTTGAGCCCTCAGTGTGTTCTGGCTGAAGGGGTTAATGTTTTATCTGAAGGAAACCAGGGAGAGAAGATAGCAGGAGCCCGGCAAAGAAAGGGGGCGTGGCCAGTGACCTCTCCTGTACAGACTGTTATCTGAACTCTGAGGCTTGTGAAAGAAACATCACAGAGCAGAGAGATAAGGTGACATCACAGGTCATGTGACCCTCAGTCAACTCTGAGAAACCAGCAGCTTTAGAAACACAAAGTATATGGGAAAGTTGTTATACCTGACAAGTTAGAAACCTATAAAGAACAAAAAAATAACTCGGACAACCCCTTTAAGGCTAAATTTGTCCACTAAGGGGTTAGAATACAATTATGTCCTCTGAGTTGTGTGCCAAAAACCTGTTCTCTAAATTTGAATCTCTCTGCTTTTAAGACAGTGATACCCCATAAAATACTTTTTAATTTACATTCCCCATATGTCTTCTTTACGTTGGCATCATTTTGGTAGTGTCATTTTATTTTTTTAGGACAGTAGAAGGTTTAGAAATTTAGACGCAATTTTTGCAAATTTGCAAAATCAACTTTTTAAAGGACCAGTTCAGTTCTGAAGTCACTTTGTGGGCTTACATAATAGAAACCACCCATAAACCACCCATAGAAATGTTGTTAACCCTTTAAGTATTCCACAGGAATTAAAGCAAAATAGATGTGAAATTTCAAAATTTCACTTTTTTTTCAGATTTTCCATTTTAATCATTTTTTTCCTGTAACACATCAAGGGTTAACAACAAAACAAAACTCAATATTTATTACCCCGATTCTGCAGTTTGCAGAAACACCCCATATGTGGTCGTAAACTGTTATTTGGGGATACGCCAGAGCTCAGAAGGGGAGGAGCAGCATCTGCATTTTCGAACATGGAATTTTCTGTCATGGTTTTTAGGAGCGATAACTTTTTAATTTTTTTGTGGACTTAGCTGCGTGAGGGCTTATTTTTTGCGGGAAAAGCTCTGCTTTTTATTGGCACCATTTTGGGGTACATCCGGCTTTCTGATCACTTTTTAATTTAATTTTTGGGAGGTTAACTAAAAAAAAAAAAAAAAAAAAGCAGTTTAGGGGCATTTTTCTATATATTTTCTTTTTTTTTTTTTTTTTTTTTTTTTTTTACACCGTTCACTTGATGGGGTAGATCATGTGATATTTTTGTAGAGCCAGTTGTTACGGATGCAATGATGCCAAATATGTCTGTTTTTTATTTTTTTTTTTTACGTTTTACACAATAAGAGCATTTTTTGAAAAAAATCATATGTTGCAACACAATCATGTGTTTGTGTTGCAATTTTTTAAGAGCCAATTTTTTTTTCATTTTTCTGGCTATGATCTTGTGTGGGGACTCATTTTTTGCGGGATGAGGTGACATTTTTATTGCTACCATTTTGGGATGCATACGACTTTTTGATTGTTTGATATTATGTATTTTGAGGTGAGGTGACAAAAAAAGCTGTTTTGGCATAATTTTTATTAGATTTTTTTTACGCAGTTCACTTGATGGGGTAGATCATGTGATATTTTTATAGAGCCGTTATAAAGTTGTTGCAATAGCGCTTCCTGATCTGTATACACAGACATATGTTTACTTTATGTTGGCATCATTTTATAAATGTCATTTTACTTTTTTAGGACATGAGAAAGCTTAGAAGTTTAGAAGCCATTTTTCAAATTTTCAAAAAAATTTACAAAACCATTTTTTAAGCACCAATTCAGATAAAAAGTGATTTTGAGGGGCTTACATAATGGAACCCACCCATAAATGACCCCATTTTAAAAACTACACCCCTCAAATTATTTAAAACTGATGTTACAAACTTTGTTAACCCTTTAGGTGTTCTGCAAGAATTAAAGGAAAATGGAGGCGAAATTTCAAAATTTCATTTTTATGCTGATTTTTCATGTTAATCAATTTTGTCTTGCAACACAGCAAGGGTTAACAGCAAACTAAACCTCAATATACATTACTCTGATTCTGCAGTTTACAGAAATACCCCATATGTGGTGGTAAACGTCTCTATGGGTTTGTGGCAGTGGTCAGAAGGAAAGGAGCGCCATACGGATTTTGGAGGCAGATTTTGCTAGAATGGTTTTTAGGCACCATTTTGTAATTGAGAGACCCTGACGTACCCCTACAGTGGAAACCCTCAAAAAGTTACCTCATTTTGGAAACTACACCCTTCAAAGAATATATTAAGGGGTGTACTGAGCACTTTGAGCCCCTAAGCGTTTTACGGAATTTGGAAACACTTGGCTGTGAAAATGAAAAGTTTAATTTTTTCCAATAAAATGTTGCTTTAGCCCCAAATTTCTCATTTTCATAAGAGGTAACAGGAGAAAAGCACCCCATAATTTATCTATTTTCTCCTGAATACGGCAACACCCCATATGTGGTGATAAACTGCTGTGGGGCACATGGCAGGACTCGGAAGGAGTGCCATATGGATTTTGCAGCACAGATTTTGATGGATTGGTTTGCGGGAGCCATTGATTTTTATTTTGCGGGATGAGGTGACTTTTTCATTGGTACCATTTTGGGGTACATAAGACTTTTTGATCGCTTGGTATTACACTTTTTGTGAGTCAATGTGAAAAGAATTGCTGTTTTGGCATAGTTTTTTTAAAAAAGATTTTTTACAGCATTCACCCGAAGGGCCAAATCATGTGATGTTTTTATAGAGCAAGTTGTTACGGACGCGGCAATACCCAATATGTCTAACATTTTTATTTTTGTTAAGTTTTACACATTAGCTGCTTTTTTGAACAGAATTAAATCTTGTTTTTGTGCTGCCATTTTCAGAGAGTCATATTTTTTTTATTATTTGGGCGATTGTCTTAGGTAGGGTATCAATTTCTATGGGACGAGATGACTGGTACCATTTTGGGGTACATACGCTTTTTTGATCGTGTGGTATTACACTTTTTGTGAGGCAAGAGGGAAAAAAATGGCTGTTTTGCCTAGTTTTTTTTAAAGTTTTTTTTTTTTACAGAATTCACCTGGGAGGCCATCTCATGTAATATTTTTATAGAGCAGGTTGTTACGGGCGTGTCGATACCCAATATGTCTAACATTTTTATTTTTGGTAAGTTTTACACATTAGATGCATTTTTGAACAAAATAAAATCTTTTTTTGTGTTGCCATTTTCTTTTTTTTTTTTTTTTTTTTTTTATAACTGTGTTCACTTGGCGGGGAGGATCATGTGATATTTTTATAGAGCCGGTCGATACGGACACAGCGATACCTAATATGTCTACTTTTCTTTTTTTTTTTCCTTTTTTTTTTTTAATATTTTTTTTAAACTTTTTTTGGGGGAAAATGGCATTTGTTTTTTTTTTTACTTAAAACTTTTTTTTTTTTTAAACTTTATTTTTTAACTTTTTTTATAAACATTTGGGGGTCTGATCCCCTTTACAATGCATTACAATACTTCTGTATTGTAATGCATTGGCTGTAAGTGTATTACTGATAGTAATACACTTACAGCCTTCTGCCTGTGAGATCCAGGGGGCTAGATCTCACAGGCTTCCGTAGATGGCAGCCGGATGCCTAAGGAAGGCTCCCGGCTGCCATCGGGTCCCCGTCACAGCAGCGCGGGGACACGATAGGATCCCTGCACATGCCGCACACCTCATGTGCCGTGGTCAGCGCTGACTGCGGCACATAAAGGGTTAATGTGCTGGCATCAGTGTTTTCTCTGATGTCGGCGCATTCAGCAGGGGTCCGGCAAGTGGGCACAGCCGGACCCCCCGCCACTGATCGGGTGGGCGCAGCTTCTGCACCCGCCTGATCAGCGCGCCATACTACTATGGCACTGGGCATTAAGCCCCTTCACGCAGCACCATACTATTACGGCGCTGGGCGTGACTGGGTTAAGTTACTAGGAAACACTGTGTCATCTGCTGCCAGTGTGTCTGAAAGGGAGGTGCTTCTCCACCCCCTTCAGTGTCAACCAACTCCTGCTCTCTACGTCGTCGTCACAAGCAGCAGAAGCTGCAGCATCCAATTACGGCCCCTCAATATTATAGAACAGTTTTTTTTTTATGTGCCATGAGGCAAATTACCAAACGGAGACCTACGGCCTAGGTTCAGTCCTGTCTGGACGCTGCCTTGTCTTTGTAGCATACCCTGTTCCCGGAATATGCTCTCTCTTTCTTGCCCAGCCTCCAGTGTCCTCTTGGAGAGAGTTTTCAGCACAGCAGTAGCTGTGGTGACACTCCAACAGACAAAGTTGTTCTCAGTCAGCATCCAAAATATGACTTTTGTCAAAAAGAACCAGACATGGATCCGGGAGGATTTTCATGTTTCTCCGCCTGCGGCCAGTAAATAGATCTAGCCTTGCTGGCAGTGCCCCATCTTGTCACTGTTGCTGTTTGCCTTCCTACCTTCATGTTCTGTGTGGCTGCTGCTGCCATCATTCACTGCTGCTGTCTGCCTGCCAACATGTACGACATGGCTGCTGCCACCACAGCAGCTTCTGGTCTTTGCTGCTATCTCTACTGCCACCACTATTAACTCTGTTCATCCACCACCACTACTACTACATAAACAGCTGATCTACTGCCTTATATGTTTCTTGCTATGCTGCCACTACTGTTGTGGCTTTATGCTATCTTGATTCATTTTTCCTTTGCACTCCCATCCTTCCATACTGCTCTTTTCCAGGGCTTATTGCCACATCTTCAGTGCAGATGCAAGGCGGCTGGCAGCTGCTGCACATGTGTTCTTATGTGCAATCTTGCTGTTCTGGTCACCAGTGAGACCAGTGCTTTTTCCTGTAGCGTGCAAACATGGTCACTTTTGCTGTACCTCAGTGATGGTTGTAATCCCTGAAAACTAGCAGTGTCCCCATGATAGATTAGTGGTTAGCAACCTTCAGCACTCCATCTGCTGTGAAACTACAACTCCCAGCATGCACACATGCTTAGCTGCTCTAACTCCCATAGAAGTGAAAGGATGATTCTGGGAGTTGTAGTGAAACAGCAAAGTCATAAAAAAAACACAACTTGGTAAATGGTATAGAGGATAAGTTTAGATTTTACAGAGCAATGGAAAATAGACTTGAGAGCAACGACTTTTTAATGTTTACAATATATTTGAAGGCTTATTATCTGTTTCTTCTTACTAACTTTTAGCAAATCATGTTTTTTTTTTTTTTGTTTTTTTTTTTTTTAATAAAGAAAATAACCCATATAGCTATGTCAATGCCATGTGCTAGTGTTGAGGTAATAGACTACACAGTAGATAATATGCCTAATGTTTTTTTTTGTTGTTGTTTTTTTTTTATAGGAGAAATTTTAACCATAAGCAAGACTACACTTATTCTTCACTGCATTGGCATCATGATTCTGTTGCTGATCTGGCCTTCTCTGTTCAAGGTTTGACATAACTGATGATAGACAGTTGTAAAAATGAATTTATTTTTCTCTGTTTAGGACATATGTGCACAACTAGACTGGACTGGTGAGTTTTCTCACACCCTCCAACTGTGGCCCCACAGAACATGCTTGACACTTGAGTTGGGAATGGGGGAAAGGCAGACCCCACTGAAACAATGTTAAAGGGGTTTTCTGGGATTCTACTACTGATGACTTGTCCTCAGGATCGGTGGGGGTCCAACGCGCGGGACCCCAGCCGATCAGCTGTTTGAGAAGGCACCGGCGCTCCCATGAGCGCCGTGTCCTTCTCTCAGCTTTTCCTAGACCAGTGACATCACGTTCATTGGTCATGTGGCTTAGGAGCAGCTCAGCCCCATTCAAGTGAGCTGCGAGAAGGTAGCACCGGTACCTTCTCAAACAACTGATCGGCGGGGGCCCCAGGTGTCGGACCCCCACTGATCATATATTGATGACCTATCCTGAGGATAGGTCATCAGTAGTAAAATCCTGGAAAACCCCTTTAAAATAAGCTGCTGTGGGTGATGCACATCTATGACTTTGCAGTTCAGAACATATTAGATCATTCTGGTAGAACCAGCCTGTTGTTCCTCCTTTCTCTCCCTATTCTCCTTATAGGATATAGTCCAGTTGTATATTGGTACATGTGTAGAAAGTATTAGGTAGCCATATTAGGCGGATCAAATGTTATTTTGAGTATACTCTTTTGCTATACTGTGTAATCCACTGCTTAGTGATATTTTAGAACTTAGAGGAAAGACATCCTGCCCAAGTTAAAGCAGCCAACTGTCTTTTTGCTTGTGCAGGGTGCAATAGCAAACTCCAATTTAGTCAGAACCCATCTGTCAAGCCTGTCTGGCTCTGAGAATGCCATCAGCATTTGCTGGGCCAGACTTGATGCAATCTTTAGTGGAGATTTATCAGAATTAATGGAAAGGATAACTGGCTTAGTTGCCAATAGCCACCGATCAGATTTCACCTTTCATTCTTTGGAAAATTAAAGGTGTAAGCTGATTGGTTGTTATGGGCAACTAAGCCAGTTTTCATTTACACCAACTTGATAAATCTCCCCTTTCGTATCTGGGTGACCTTTGGCATTCCATGGTTGGCATTCTTAGTTGTCTATCCAATGAGCCCCCTCTTTCATGGCTACCAAGTAAACCTCAGTTACAGGACTTATTTTGCAGCAGGCTATATATATATATATATATATATATATATATATATATATATATATATATATATATATATATATATATATATATATTAAAAAAAAAAAACTGCATTGACTGTCCCCTCCTTCAGCTTTTCTGGCCCCAACAGGGAAAACGGCTTATCAAAACAAAAAAAGAAACCCAGTTTCAAGTCTGACAGTGCCAAATCCACATGAAGGTCAGCACCTACTTAGACCTGCTTGAAAAAACAGCAAGCTCTTTATTTTTCGGGACTTTTGTTTCTGACACATCTCAGATGCTTAATTATGCAAACTATTCTCCCCGGGCTACTAAATAATTTGGCCATATCCACAGACCATTTGTTTCTCTTGTCCCTCCAGGACTTCTGCGCCGCCCCCAAACAATCATCCCTGATCTTCTGGAGCTAAATTTCAGCCATTCTACACCAGTCTTTACATGGTCCCTCAGAAGGATAGGTCTGTGGACTTCGTCTTGAAGCTGCAACACCTCTGTTTTGTCATGGTGCAACACATTTGGATTAATTCACACAGAACAGTGATTGTTTACATTGAACAGGTCAGGCTCCAAACTTTTCTTTAGGGTTAGGAAAATGTCACCTAAATGTCAAATGGATGAGCAGTGGACCCATAGGATAAAAAGTTAAAGTTAAATCTGTCACCAGATTTGGGCATATCAAACAGGATGACATTTGCAATGTGCAAATGTCACCTGATGCCCAATCTGGTAGTCTTTTTTCTTTTGGTGCCCCCGTTTTTGTAAAAAATGCACTTTTTTTTTAATGCTAATTAGGCTTACTAGGTGCAAGGGGCGGTTACCCTGCACCTAGTAAGCGCCGTTTGCCCACCTTTTGTCACGCCTCCGTTCTCTTGATTGACAGGACCAGGCATCTCGCTCGATCTGCTGCCGGCCCTGTCCGCGCTTCAAATCCCGCGCCTGCGCCGTGCGGAATAAAATCGACGCAGGCGCAGTGAGTACCGCTGGCCGCCGGGCTCCCAGCTACCTCACTGCGCCTGCGCCGATGACGTCGGAGTACACCCGGCTGATGTCGGCTGCCGTCTCTTCCGGGTGTACTCTGATGTCATCGGCGCAGGCGCAGTGAGGTAGCCGGGAGCCCAGCGGCCAGCGGCACTCACTGCGCCTGCGCCGATTTTATTCCGCATGGCGCAGGCGCAAGATTCGAAGTGCGGACAGGGCCGGCAGCAGATCGAGCGAGCTGCCTGGCCCTGTCAATCAAGAGAACGGAGGCGTGATATGAGGTGGGCAAACGGCGCTTACTAGGTGCAGGGTAACCGCCCCTTGCACCTAGTAAGCCTAATTAGCATAAAATAAAAGTGCATTTTTTACAAAAGCAGGGGCATCAAAAGAAAAAAGAATACCAGATTGGGCATCAGGTGACATTTGCACATTGCAAATGTCATCCTGTTTGATATGCCCAAATCTGGTGACAGAAACCCTTTAAACAGAACCACAAAAATTGGATATTTGTGCTGCTGACATCAAGCTTCCATCCAGAGAGATAACCTTTCATTACATTGGAATGCAGTACAGCCAAGTACTTTTTCCCCAGGACAGGCTGGCTTCACTTCAGCAGAGTAGCTGAACTCTTCAAAAGGGTACTTTTTTGTCCTTTTGGTGCTTTTGTATGCCAGTCTAGGGCTCTATGGTTTCATCAGTCACTGCATTCTGCTATGCTCAGTTTTTCACTTGCACTCTTAAAGGGAACCTGTCACCATAAAAATGCAATGTAATCTGCGGGCAGCATGTTGTAAAGCAGGTGGAGTTAAGCAGGTTAATGTATAGCTTTAAAGGAATAAATTCCGTATAAGCTGTATTTCATGCAATTAAATTCCTGCTCTGATAGGACCGCCTCCTTGACTTCAAAGCCCAGAACGGGCAGGAATTTAAATGACTGAAACACAAGTTTTACTGAATATTTTCCCATAAAACTATATATCAATCTGCTCAGCTCCTCCTGCTCTATGACATGCTGCCTGCAGCTCAGACACCATGTTCAACATGGCAAGTTCCTTTTAAAGAGGACCTGTCACCTCTTCTGACATGTCTGTCTTAGTAACTACTTGTATTCCCCCATGTAAAAACAATTCTGGAGAACCTTTTATGACACTGTGCTGTGCCATTACTGCATTATTCCTGACAGAAGTTAGCAAAGAAATTGCCAAAGGCAACAGGTCCTCTTTATAAAAAACAAAAAAACAGTGGTTCTGGCCCCTAAAATTAATCTTCCCTTTGACTTTCTGTGTGGTGGCTTCTTTCCCTGCATTCATTCCCCAGGGCCTCTCTCTCCTCTCCAACAAAGCCATCTTTACCACTAAGCTCTGGGGGTTCAGTGTTGACTGCACTAGTCTGTTGAGAGCAGCACTATTAAAAATTGCCCACATTTATTTTTTTGCAACCTTATTTCTTGCCTCTGCTGAAATTTTCTGTTTAAAACTGGAGTCTTTTCTGGTGTAGGGGCGTAGGGCATGGATGTTCAGCTTAGAGGGAGGATGGTAAGCAGTACTTCTCTCTCTCATCAATCAGAAATGACAGAGAAATCGCTACCCTCGGAGATGTGATGTTTAACCTCTTTCTACGTTGCAGTGGTAGTCTCGTGCCTGTAACCTGACGTATTTTCTTGTCAGGTTACAAAACGATCTTGTGGCGCCACCTACTGGTGATGATCACCGTGGCCATGCTGTTAATATACAGCAGCGGCCTCAGTGAAGATCCTGGGGGCCAATGAAAGTGGTTCCCGGGCTTTTCATCTCTGACAGCCTGTTAAAGGGTATCTCACAAAAGTGAGTACACCCATCACATTTTTGTAAAAAATCTTTGAATAAACTTTTATTCGGATCAGGATTTACGGTGTTCATTAGATATAAAAATAGAAAGTACATCTTATCCATTCTAAAGAAGTTCCATATAGGAGTGCGATCCTCCTGGTCCTCTGTAGTTGAAACAGAAGAACATCCTGACCCTTTATTTGTATATAAGCAATGTCCTCCCCTTTTTCCCCCACACCCAACAAAAACTCACAGCACTGTGAGGTCTCTGGACCCAGAGACTATACCCCTAGTTTACCAAAACCATTGGCTATTTGTTCTGTCATAAACCAAGTAGTTCCAACAAACGGGTTCATCACCTCTCGGATTTAATGAATTGTTAGCACCTCTTCAATAAACCTTCTCCATTTTTTAAATAAATTTCCAGTGGCTTTTTCTTTATTTCTTTCCGTATCTAATCTATCCATGTACATGACCCTTTTCATTGTCCCTATAACTTCATCTAAAGTGTGTAGCTGGGATTGTAACCACTTTCTCAAAATACAATTCTTGGCTGCTAACAAAAGGATATGTGGTACTTTAGTGGCCACTATATTTGTCTGCTTCCTGATCTCTGGGTTGTACTGGAAAATACGCTGAGGTGAATCACGAACCTCTTCTTCCCATATTTTCCCAACATACTCGCATACTTGTCCCCAGAAGGGCCTTAGAAGGCGGCATCCCCATAAACCATGGAGTAAATCCGCCCTCTGTTGTCCACATTTGGAACAGCTTCTCGAGTAATGAGCTGGGGCGTTGCTATAGGATAGATCGAAAGCATAGGTTGCCTTGTGAATTATTCTAAACTGGGTTTCCCTCCATTGTTCATTGCTAATAGCTGATCGGATCTTATCCATTCCTTCTCTGATTTTGAAGGTCATAGTATTGTCCCCTAATGTTTTCTCCCACCCCTTAAAAACTGTTATGTTCAACTTGAAGGGGTAGCTCAAACAGAGTCTTCTGTAAATTGAGGAAAGTGAGTCCCTCCTATCTTCAGTGGCCATCAGTCCTTCAAAGCGTATTAGACTAACTAAATTCCCCAGGGAGCTGCGCAAAATTACTTAACCTGTAAACAACGCATATAGTGTCTGGATGAGAGCTGTAATTTGTCCTGCATCTCCCCCCAAGAAAGCAATTTCCCCCCCGAATGTCCCAGGATGTCTTTAAGAGTCATAATTCCTTTCTGCCTCCATTCTTGGAATAATTTATTTTTGGGGCCTTGCTGAAAGGATGGCAGTGACCGTAATGGCATATATGCTGAGACATACATAGGGAGTTTGAATAATTTTTGGATGTGCCTCCAGGTCGCTATAGTGTCTCTAATTAATGTGACATTTTTTGCTGGCTCTGGGAGAAGGGATCTTTTGGTATCTAACAGGGTCCTCAAGTCATATGGCACCACTAACACCTGTTCCAAATTCCTGTTAGAATAGTTGGACGTGCCCCATGTCCAGTCTGTAATAGGCCAAAATAAGGCTGCCAAAATATATTCTCTGATATTTGGTAATTGGTAGTCCCTATCTGCATATCTTAGGGGTCCTGTGTGTATAATGTTTCATAATAACGTTTAAATATTTGTAGTGTATCTCTAGGGTCATCTGTCATCCTTCCCACACTCGATTTGAGTCTCGGTAATGGTTGTTGAGGTCTCCTCCTTTTTGCCAGTCTTGCTAAAACTTTGCCTGCTTTGTTGCCATACCTAAAGAAAGCCGCTGAGGTGTGATCAGTGTATACCCTCTCTGATTTCTCCGTATAGTGGTCAAAGTTATGTTAAGCTGTCACCCACTTGTTTTGTTCTGTGGGATTCTGCAAGAAGGCTCCTAAGAGTAGTTGTGGCATCTAGGAACTTGGTTCTTGCCTCTTTCTTCTGAGCCGAAGTACATGAGATGATGTCTCCTCTTAGTACTGCCTTTGCCGCATCCCAGAACAGAGGTGGAGTCTCCCAATGTTGCCCATTTAGTTTCCTCATACTCCCACCACCAACCTAAAGTCTGCGTATGAAGTCTTCATCTGTGGCCAAATACCCAGATAACCGCCATATGTAATCTTGGCCTTTGGGGCTTACTTCCCTTAAAGGGATTCTGTCAGCAGGATATGGGGTAATGACATCTCTGTATCGGCCTTAGTGCTGTCATTCCAAATATGTTACTCTTACTGTTATGAGAGCTGTATTTTGCTTAAAAAAGCATTTTTATTCATATTATAATTACTTACATAAGGAGCCCAAGGGGATGTCCTGTGGGCCGTTGGAGCCTGGCCATGCCGCATATTTTCGAGCCCAGCACCGCCCTCCCGCTAATTATTCACACCCTTTCATCGCTGTGTTCTCCTCCGGCTGCGGCGCATCTTGCGCATGCGCCGTACATACCAGAGTCTGCACCGCAGCGGGAGGACAACACAGCGATGTAGGGGCGTGAGTAATTAGCGGGAGGGCGGTGCTGGGCTCGAAAATATGCGGCATGGCCAGGCTCCAACAGCTTAAAAATGCTTTTTTAAGCAAAATACAGCTCTCATAACAGTAAGGGTAACATATTTGGAATGACAGCACTAAGGCCGATACAGAGATGTCATTACCCCATATCCTGCTGACAGAATCCCTTTAACTTTAGAATCCACCTGCTGTACTCTGTGGATTAGGTGATTAGGTCCTAAGAAATAATCGATCCTTGACCATGCTTGTTGAGAGTGAGAGAAGTGTGTAAATTTCCCCTCCATGGGGGTGAAATACCGCCAAATGTCAGTCAGCCCAGTGGCTTCCAGGAGAATGCGAAGAAGAGGTGTCTTATCTCCTACCTTGATGTCAGTTCTGGTTCTCTTCCTGTCCTCTGACACCTCGTTTACTGTATTCAGGTCTCCTCCCACCAAAATGAGTCCTTGTGTCTACTGCATTATACGCTACATCCAATAGTCATCAGACTATTTTTTCTGTTTTTGGCCTTCTATAAAATATAACTTTTATTACTTTTATTTAATATAATTCAATCCAAAAGAAAACAACCAACCCCCCCCCCCCGAAGAAGGTGTGTTTAAAATTACTAGCTGCATTTAGTTTGTTGGTTTCAATATGTATAGTGCAGTCAAATATAGTGGTAGGGGGATATTATCTCCATATTCCCCTCCTTTTAGGGCTAGAAATACTGGTGTATATACTTATTTAGTATCCTCTATTATCTCTGCTCTTTTATAGATGTACTAAAGCCTAATACATCCTGATATTGTACTATCTTTGGCTGCACTATTCTCTGTTATTTATATTTTTTATTTATTTCTTCATGGGTATGTCCCTCCCTGCCTGGATCCTTCTATTGGAACGTCTGCAGTGCGTTCCGGCGATCCATACAAAACTAAATGCGGCTGCTGATTAAAACAAACAAAGACAAAGCTCCCCCGACATGTTTCGCCGTTACACGGCATCTTCAGGGGTATCTGAGCTATTAACCCGAATGCCTGAATTTCCCATTCTTTTAAAGGTGGGCATATCCCGCCCCCTTTCTATTCATTCAATCGGGAAGCATCGGGATAGATTAACTTCATCGTCCACCACTCACCTCTCACCTACAATTACCTGCATCCAGTCCACTGCGCGTACGTCATAATAATCTTTACCTCTCCTCCCCTCCTGCGTGCGCATCGGGTCCGGACTTTAGATTTCCACGCCAGGTCTCCTAATGCGCATGCCCGGGGACTTTGTCATTTTCTCACTACTTGTCGGCTATTGCGCATATCACTGGACTTAGTTCTCTCCAGGAGTGCTGTAATCAGTGTATATACACGTGGACTCAAGGCAGCTTACTGTCTAATTTGGAAGAAATATTGATGGACTATTATAAACTACTATATTCATGTACAAACCAATTATTCAATATCAACTTCCACATGTCAATGATATTTCATGAATTGTTCATAATTAACTTGAAACTCCCAACATGATTAAGATCTTTAAATTTACCAAAATAAAAAATATTTATTATCCACTATATGGTCTCATGATTTTATTCTTTACTAATTTACATCACTTATTTTTGACACTTCTGTAAATATATCTACTTATAATTCAAAAATCATGATTTAATTCATAGTATTTTCCCACCGTTATTTTTTTATATATATTCTTGATTTATTTTTTTTCAATAATCATGTCTACGTTTATCAAATATTATACGCCCCTCTAATGCATGAAAAAAGGGTTAGCATGCATATTTGTTGCATATATGTTATATATTACCATTGTTCCCACCGGGGTTTCCATGGCGGCCCTAATCAGTCGTCCCTTCCCGTCATTTTCTGCAGAGATAAGTTTATACTTTAGTTTCTTGTGCAATAAAAGGAGCACCCCTGCTTGTCTGCCCACTGATGGGGAACCCAACACCTCTCCCCGCCCACAATCTTTTCAATCTGAGCACCATTAATCTCTTATGAGGTGATCTTAATCCTTTCACATTCCATGTGACAATACGTACCATCTTCTAAACATGACACGGTAACACCTTGCATAGTCCCCCCCACTTTTCCCCTTTGTCCCCCACAGTTCTGTAATAAGAATGTAACCCCTTCCCTTTCCCTTTAACAAAGCATTTTCTTCTGGACTTCACTTTTTTCTCACAGTTTTATAGACTTCGCTATCTCCTCCCCTCTCGCTTTCTTTCTAGCACTCTCCTGTATCTGCTGCTCTGTTGCGCCCAATAAAGTATGTCTTCCTCCATCTCCTCCTTAGCAGCCCCCCACCCCCATGCGTCAACCTGCTATATTTGCTGTAGAGTACTCTCTGCATTCCCTCTGAGTCTGCACATGCCCAAATCATAATTGGACACCATAGATATAGGAATACAGACAACAACAAAAAAATTTGGTTGTGTATCAAGAAAAATAAATATACTTAGTCCCAGTCTCTATTGGTGGACTCCTGTTCTTCCCCAAGTCGTCCTCTGGGTGAACTGGATGACTTGGATGAGCCTGGACTGTTTTGATGTTGGTACCATCTTGGCTGGTGATGGGAGCCCACGTGGAGAGAGGTCCATCTGACTGGATATGTCCAATGCCAGCACGACTTCCTCAGGAGTCTTGTAAATGTCTGTTTGGCCCTCCTCTTTAAACACTTTCAGGATTGCTGGAAATTGTAGGGCAAATTTCTGTCTCCTCTTTACCAAGGCTGAGCAAATCATTGTGAAGGCTCTTCTTTTTCTTGAGACGTCCGCTGAGTAATCCCCAAACAAAAGTAGTTTATGGCCTCTGACTTCTATGGGCCTCCCTTCTTTTTTTTGAACCTGCCCAAAATGGCGGCTTTATCCGCATAGTTCAGATATATGACAATGGTTGGGCAAGGCCTAAAGACCTCATTGTTATTCTGTGAGTCCCTTGGTGGGCCTATACAATGTGCTCTTTCCACTACACATGGAGCATTAAAGCTCAGGGCTCGCGAGATCTCTATGGCACATATCTGGGAGAGCTGCCCAGGTGGAACTGATTCTGGTAGGCCTATGATTCACTGATTACTCCTCCTTGATCTATTCTCTAAGGACCCATTCACACGTCCTGTTTTTCTTTCCTGATTCAATCCTGATCCTGATCTGGATCCATTCATTTCAATGGGTCCTGAAAAAAATCAGGATCGAATCGGGAAAGAAAAACAGGATGTGTGAATGGAGCCTAAGTCCTCTACCTTCTTTTGTAGGGAATCTTGTTTGTTTTCAATATGGTCTGCATTTGGGTCTGGTACTTTTCTAGTTTGTCCTCTAGCAAACTCATGCGTTGTTCTAACTCCGTTATCTGAGAGGATTGCAGGTCAATGTCAGCCTGGAGCTGTGTTATGTTGCAGCCACTGTTGCCTCTAACGTTTATGTCTGGAGCTAATAGCTTTGTCACCTCAATTTCCAGGGTTTTATGTGTTATGGCTAGCCCCTTTAGTACTTCTGGTTCCTTGTCCTCCTCCGAGTCCAGTTCTGTGAGTAGAGCAAGTGGCACGTTCAGCCGCAGCCGCCATCTTGCCACTCTGATGCCATCCTTCTCTTTGAGGTAAATGACCTCCTGCAGACGTGCCACCTCTGACAAAGTACCTCTCCATCCACTGGTGTAGATACTGGAGAGGTGTAGATACTGTGAGCGGGTTTGGCAGCATGGTCCATAGTATGGTATGAGTGCTGCCAGCATTGCTGCAGAGGTTAAAGGGGTGAAGGGTCAGCCTGTCAGTGTTCAGACCATAAGTCGCACTCTGCATCAAATTGGTCTGCATGGCTGTCGTCCCAGAAGGAAGCCTCTTCTAAAGATGATGCACAAGAAAGCCTGCAAACTGTTTGCTGAAGACAAGCAGACTAAGGACGTGGATTACTGGAATCATGGCCTGTGGTATGATAAGACCAAGATTAACTTATTTGCTTCAGATGGTGTCGTGTGTGTGTGTGTGTGGTCAACCAGGTGAGCATTACAAAGACAAGTCTGTCTTGCCTACAGTCAAGCATGGTGGTGGGAGTGTTATGGTTTGGTGCTGCGTGAGTGCTGCCAGCCGTGGGGAACTATAGTTCATTGGGGGAACCATGAATGCCAACATGTACTGTGACATAATGAAGCAGAGCATGATCCCCCTCCCTTCGGAAACTGAGGCCAAGTGTGTCTGCAGACCTAAAACCTTTCTTCAAATGGAAGTCGGAGGAGCGCAAGTTCTCTAACATCCACTATCTATGTGATGTCGTTATGGAGAAGTGGAAGAGGATTCCAGTGGTGACCTGGTCACTCTAGTCAACTCCATGCCCAAGAGAGTTAAGGCAGTTCTGGAAAATAATGGTAGCCACACAAAATATTGACACAATTTGGTCATTTTTACTTAGGAGTGTACACAATTTTTTGCCAGTGGTTTGAACATTAAAGGGGTTGTCCAAGTTATTTTATTGTTCTTTGTATGTATCTAACTACTGTATGTTATTTCAAGAGTGAAATATGAATGGGGAGAGCTTTTCTTTTTATAGTATTGAGTCCAGCATAGAGCTGTTAAATGTATGAACACAGTAGAGTAGATTAATACAGCTTTGCTTTTGTTTTGTTTTTTTAATGTTTTTTGTTTTTTTTTGTAGGTGCCATACTTTTTAGTGGTGGTGTTGAATCCGTTCTGGTCCAGTGGTCTCACAGTTTGGAACAAAAGAGAGAATTTCTCCCTCGTCTTGGAGCAGCTATTGAACACATTACCACTTCCCCAGATGGCTCTTTTATATGCACAACCCATATGGATAACAGTAAGATCCAAGCATAGTTTCTACATGTAGTGCTCAACGTACTTTTTTTTTTTTACTTTTTTTTTTCCAAACTAACATTTAGAAGCCTACTTCTCGGAAAACAAAAATACAATCATGTAGATTAAGTAATATGAAGGCGAGGGGTTCTGTACCTTTTATCTTATTAATGATCTGTCCTTTGGATAAATCAGAAGGATCTGATCGGCTGGGGTCCGACACCCAGGACTCCCACCGATCAGCTGTTTGAGAAGGCAAGAGGCACTTGCAGTAGCACTGGGGATTTCCCTTCACCCATAACGGCACCCACGCGACTTAGGACCTCCCATCAAGGACAGGAAACCTGCTAACATATAAAAAGGTTCACATGTGTACTACACCTCAGTTAGGTTTCCTGTCCTCCGGATGGGAAGTTCTAGGTAGCGTTTTCTCACTCTAGCCTGTGTTTCATCGTTAAAGGTTCGCAGGGCTGCGGAACTGCCCGGGTCTACTTACCCTAACGGGGCAGGTTCTAGGGAGCATAAGCCTCCCTGGTGGGAGCAGTATCCAAGTCTCCCCTCCCTTCTGTCTCCTCTCTTCCATGGGGGGATCGCTGTGGCCGTGTTCAGGTGGTCCCCCCCGGTGGATGGCTGGGTCCGGCGCATAGCCGGAGGCGGCAGTAGTCTGCGCGGGCGTCCGCGCGCCTGAGAACCCGGAAGTGAAGCGCGTCTGACGTCATTTCCGGGCGACAGCGCGGGCCTGGCCTCCGGAGCGAGGAAGAGCCAGAGTATATTAAGGAGGCCTAGGCGCGCTACAAATTGGGCACAGAAGGTGGGAGCCAGCCTGACAAAGCCTGGTGGTGGAGCCGTGTCCTGGGTGAATTTCACATGGAGCCTGGAGACGGTAGACGCGCCGACCCAGTAGAGTCCTTGAGACCCCCAAGTCCGGTACAGTGGCAAGGACTGATGTGACACTACTACTGTTTGGTAAGATCCATCCTTGATATGGGGATTGCTGTCTTTTTATATGTTTTAGGTAGCAAAGACCTCTAAGAAAGTGTCATGTAAGAAGAAATATAAAGAATGCAGCGGGTGTAAAGTCCCTTTACCTGCGGATTATGCAAGGCCGTTGTGTCAGGGGTGTGTGGATACACTGGTGATGGAAGAGTCCCAGTCGCTTTCAAAAACCATTAAAGCCCTCGTGAAGTCTGAAGTTAAGACTTCTCTGAAAGCCTTGAAAAGAACCCGGCCTTACTCCCCAGAAAAGCCTGTTATTGAGGGGAATATGGAATCTGATGTGTCAGAAGGAGAGATCCTATCTAGTCAGTACGGTTCTGATAACGAATCTTCCTCTGCAGATGAGGCTACAGGAAAACCTCTATTTCTGGTAGAAGATACTGAGCTGTTGTTAAAGGCGGTAAAAGCTACCATGCAGCTGGAAGATTTTAGACAGCCTAAGTCGGTGGCGGATCAGGTTTTTGAAGGTTTGGCACCAAAATCCCGAAGATTTTTTTTCCAGTCCATAAAAATCAAGATTCGTTAATCAAAAAGGAATGGAGAAATCCAGATAGGAAGTTTTTTATTCCTTCCTCTGTCAAGAGAAAATATCCGTTTGAGGAGGAAGTGACGGAAATTTGGGATCGTGCACCTACAGTTGACGCTCCAGTAGCAAAGATGGCGAAAAAAACTGCGCTTCCCTTTGACGACCTAGGTTCTTTAACTGATCCTTTAGATAAAAAAAAGCAGATACTTATCTTAAAAGAGCTTGGGAAGCAGCTTCCACTAGTTTTAGACCAGCGATTGCAGCATCTTGGGTATCTAGGTCACTTAAACTATGGTTGGGCCAATTGGAAGCACATATCAAAGATAAAACGCCCAGAGAGGAACTTTTCCCTTCACCCATGACGGCACCCTTGCGACCTAGGACCTCAAAGGACAGGAAACCTGCTAACATATAAAAAGGTACACGCCCCTATCTCACCTCAGTTTAGGTTTCCGGTCCTCCGGATGGGAAGTTCTAGGTGGCGGTTATTCCACTCCTAGTCTGCTGAAGAAGGTACATTGAGCTGCGGACTGCCCGGGTCTACTTACTGTAATGGGGCAGGATCCGGGCTGCACAAGTCTCTGTGGGAGCAGCGGCCTCCCCTCCCTTCTGTCTCCTCTCTTCCAGGGGGGACCGCTGTGGCAGTGTTCAGGCGGTCCCTCCGGCAGATCGCTGGGTCCGGCTGCAGCGGCGGCGTTCTGCGCATGCGCGGACGTCCGCCCGCCTCCGAACCCGGAATTAGAGTAGCGTGACGTCACTTCCGGGAGACAAGCGTGGGCCCGGCCTCCGGCCATAGGAAGAGCCGGTAGCGGTTAAAAGGAGGCCAGGCGCGCTGTAAAATGGCACAGAAGGTGGGAGCCAGCTGGTCTAAAGCCTGCTGCGGTAAAAGGCCGTGTCCTGGGTGAAAGAGATTAATGGAGCCTGGAGACGGTGCACGCGCCGACCCTTTGGAGTCCTTGAGACCCCCAAGTCCGGTACAGTGGCAAGGACGTGGGTGATACTCCTGTTGTTGGTAAGATCCATCTTTAATGCGGGGATTGCTGTCCCTTTTTTGTGTATTTTAGGTAGCAAAAACCCCTAAAAAGGTGTCCTGTAAGAAGAAACATAAAGAGTCCAGTGGGTGCAAAGTCCCTTTACCTGCAGATTATTCAAGGCCGTTGTGTCAGGGGTGTGTGGACAAACTAGTAATGGAGGAGTCCTACTCTCTGTCAAGAACCATTAAAGCCCTGGTCAGGTCTGAAGTTAAAACATCGCTTAAGGCGTTTAAAGGACCCCGGCCTAGCTCCCCAGAAAGACATGTGATGGAGGGGGATGCAGATTCGGACGTATCAGAAGGGGAAATTCTTACTAGTCAATTTAGTTCTGATAACGATTCGCCCTCTGAGGAAGAGGTCATACTGAATCTAAAAAAACTAAACCAATCTCTCAGATACAAAAAGTTTTGCATGGCGACATTAAAATCCACCATGAATCTCCTTACAAAGGATTGTTGCATGGCGAATATAGATTTAGAGGATGCCTATTACCACATACCAATTCATCAATCATCACAGAGGTTCCTAAGGACCACAGTGTGGATAAAGGGTCAATGTGTCCACCTTCAATATGTAGCCCTTCCGTTCGGAATTTCTCCGGCCCCGAGACTATTCACCAAGGTAGTGGCAGAGGTGGCGGCTTTTCTCAGGTTGAAAGGAATGCATTTAGTACCCTACTTGGACGATTTCCTTGTTTTTTCCCAGTCGAGAGAACGTCTTATTATAGACCTAAAGTTAATGTGCGCAACATTGGAGCAGCTAGGTTGGAAGATAAACTGGTCCAAATCGAATGTCATCCCGACACAGACTTGTGTGTTTCTGGGGATTTTGTTGAATTAGGTGGAGGAGAAAAACTTTCTGACCTTGAAAAAGAAAGAACAGCTAGTTCTGCAAATACGTCATCTATTCCTATCTTACCTCTGCACAATCAGACAAGCAATGTCGGTGTTGGGTCTTATGATCTCGGCCATTCCTGCAATACCATTTGCCCAAAGTCATTCCAGGGATCTTCAGACAAATATTCTGGAAGAATGGAATGGCTCCCCAAACTCTTTAGAGATGAAAATTCATCTCACTTCGCAAACCCGAGTATCTCTGTTGTGGTGGATGAATATGGAGAACCTAAGCAGAGGGGTCAGTTGGACAATGCAAAACTCGATCCCGCTAACCACGGACGCCAGTTCCTGGGGTTGGGGAGCTCATTCGCAGGGCAAGGCCTGGCAGGGCAGATGGGACATCTTAACAAAGGAGAGGTCCTCGAACTACAGAGAGTTGAAGGCTGTTCTAATGGCTTTACGGGCTGCGTTCCATTCAATAAGAGAAAAGAACATCTCCCTCTACACAGACAATACAACTACGGTGGCGTATATAAATCGTCAGGGAGGCACCAGAAATCCGGCTCTTCTGATGTTGTCAAAACAGATTGTTTCATTCTTGGAAGAAAGACAGTTACGCTTATCAGCGATTCACCTGGAAGGGAAACAGAATCACATGGCGGACTTCCTAAGTTGTTCTTCCCTAAGGCAGGGACAGTGGGGGTTAAACAAGGAAGTGTTTCAACAGATTGTTCAGAAGTTTGGTCTACCCTCCATAGACCTCTTTGCCTCCAAGGGCAACAGGAAGGTGGAAAGATTTTTTTTCCCTAAACACCTGGGATGGTCCGGTGGCAATAGATGCATTGGCACAGGACTGGGGCAAGGAAAGAGGTTATGCCTTTCCGCCTTTTTGCCTTCTACCCAAGGTTCTAAAAAAGGTGGAGAGGGAGTCAGCAGCCATAATCCTGGTGGCTCCCTTTTGGCCCAAAAAGGCGTGGTTTTCAGCTATTCTAAAGCTTGCAATTCTGCCTCCTTGGCACCTGCCAGGCAGGGAAGATCTCCTGAAGCAAGGGCCCTTCTTCCATCCCAGCCCAGAAATCCTGAAGTTAACAGCTTGGATGTTGATAGACAGGTTTGGTCCCGTAGAGGGTTGTCCCAAACAGTAATCTCCACACTTATGAATAGTAAGAAACCAATTACAGCCAAAAAATCTCACGGTGTGGAAAGCCTTTGTTGGTTTCCTAGGGGATGAACCTGACCCCTTGTGTCCGCCTTGCATCCCTAGGATTCTTGAGTTTTTACAGGCAGGATTGGAAAAAAAGTTAAAAGCAGCTACTCTTAGAGTCCAGGTTTCTGCACTGAGTTACTTCTATGATGTTAAACTAGCGGAACAATCCTGGGTTAAAAGGTTTTTAACTGGGGCCTCGAGGGTCTCTCCTAGGGTTAGAACCCTTTCTCCTCCCTGGGACTTAAATACTGTACTGACGGGGCTTTGTGACAGCCCATTCGAACCAGTTAGAGAGATTCCAATTAAATTGCTAACTTTCAAATTTGCTTTTTTATTGGCTATTACCTCTGCGAGGAGGGTGTCAGAGATTCAGGCTTTCTCTGCATTTCCCCCACATACTAGAATTCTTGATGATAAGGTTCTAATCAGACCATTAGATTCCTTTCTACCTAAAGTAGTGTCTGATTTTCACAGGAACCAGGATGTAGTTCTCCCTTCTTTCTGTCCTAATCTGTCTAATGATTTGGAAAGAAAGTTCAACTGTTTAGATGTCAGAAGATGCTTATTAGCCTATTTGGAGGCCTCTGTACAGTGGAGATTAGACGAAAATCTTCTCCTTCAGTTTTCGGGGCGATTTAGGGGGCGTTAAAGCCTCTGTCAGAGTTATTGCTAGGTGGGTGAAAGATACTACTGTACTAGCCTACTCTTCTCAGGGACTCCCTTCTCCAGTTGGGTTTGGGGCCCATTCCACTAGATCAGTAGCTACCTCCTGGGCAGAGAAAGCAGATGCTTCTCTGGCTCAGATTTGCAGGGCAGCAACGTGGAGTTCTCCACATACTTTTTTTTTTTTTTAGACATTACAGGCTGAATCTAAATTCAGATGCGGCCTTTGGGAGAAAGGTGCTGCAGGCTGTAGTCCCTCCCTAATATGTTAATTTTTCAGTCGCAAGGGTGCCGTCATGGGTGAAGGGAAAGCAAAAATTACTTACCGGTAATTGTTTTTCCAGAAACCCATGACGGCACCCCAAAAATTTGCCCGCCCTTTAAAAAAAATATATATAATTAAAAATTAGACATTAGTACAGGATGAGGACAGATTGCTCCCCTTCTCTTGTTCTTTTTTGTTGCCTGTAGATTATCTGTTTACTCGCCTCCGGAGTATGGTCATTTTCTATAACTGAGGTGAGATAGGGGTGTGTACCTTTTTATATGTTAGCAGGTTTCCTGTCCTTTGATGGGAGGTCCTAGGTCGCAAGGGTGCCGTCATGGGTTTCTGGAAAAACAATTACCGGTAAGTAATTTTTGCTTTATCATCCTTACCAACATTTATTAAAGCTTTTTTTTCCCAGCCTGGAGTTCAATCACTCAAAACAAATGGGTTTTAAATGTAATAAGATAGGGATTCCGGATAAAGTTCACCACTCCCCCTCAAAGCTTTTTTGTATGTCCAACTCCCTCGCCAGATCCCATAAAAAAGAGAAGCCCTAAAGGTGGAAATGTTAAGTCTGTTACACAAAGGGGTGGTATCTGTCGTCCCCGAAGAAGAAAGGGGGAGGGGATTTTACTCTCCGTTGTTCATGATAAAAAAACCAAATGGTTCGTACAGGGTAATCCTGAATCTAAAAAAGCTAAACAACTCCCTCAGATACAAGAAGTTCTGTATGGAAACTTTAAAATCAACCATGAATCTCCTCTCCAAGGAGTGCTGGATGGCGAATTTAGACCTAGAAGACGCCTATTACCATATACCAATTCAACAATCATCACACAAGTTCCTAAGAACGACGGTGTGGATAAGGGGGCAGTGTGTCCATTTACAATATGTGGCTCTTCCGTTTGGAATTTCCCAGGCCCCAAGATTATTCACCAAGGTAGTGGCAGAGGTTGCAGCCTTTCTCAGACTGAAGGGAGTACAGTTAGTTCCTTACTTCCTTGTTTTTTCACAGTCAAAAGAAGGTCTTATTGCAAGCCTACAGTTGATGTGTGCAACGCTGTCACAGTTGGGGTGGAAAATAAACTGGTCCAAATCGAACTTTACCCCGGCTCAAACATGCGTATTTCTAGGAGTCCTGTTGGATTCAATACAGGAGAAAAACTTTCTAACCGCAAAAAAGAAAGAACAAGTTCAGCAGGTGCAGCAGTTATTCCTAGCCTACCTCTGCACAATCAGATGGGCGATGTCGGTGTTGGGTCTCATGACCTCAGCTATTCCTGCGGTAGCGTATGCTCAAAACTATTCCAGGGATCTTCAGACGAACATTCTAGAAGGGTGGGATGGCTCCCCAGATTCTTTAGATGTGGAGTTCCATCTGACCTCACAAGTTCGTGTTTCTCTGCTATGGTGGATGGATTAATCAAATTTAAGCAGGGGTGTAAGCTGGACGATACAAAACCAAATTTCCCTGACCACAGATGCAAGCTCCTGGGGGTGGGGAGCTTATTCCCAGGGGAAAGCTTGGCAAGGCAGAAACAGATCCTCAAATTTCAGGGAGTTAAAAGCGGTGCTAATGTCATTACAGGTAGCTTTTTACTCGGTAAGGGACAGAAATATTTCAGTTTACTCGGACAATGCAACAACAATAGCTTATATAAACCGTCAAGGGGGCACCAGAAATCCCGCCCTTCTGATGTTGTCAAAGCAAATTTTTTTCTTTACAGAACAAAGACATTTGTGGCTGTCAGCTGTCCACCTGAAGGGGAAACAGAATTATATTGCAGACTTCCTAAGCCGCTCTTCCCTAAAACAAGGGGAGTGGATTTTAAACAAGGAAATTTTTCTGCAGATAGTACAAAGATTTGGTCTCCCCTCCATAGACCTATTTGCTTCCAAAACCAACAGGAAAGTAGACAGATTTTTTTCCCTAAACACTTGGGATGGTCCTGTAGCAATAGATGCTTTGACTCAGGATTGGAGCAAGGAGAAGGGGATATGCCTTTCCACCGTTCTGCCTCCTACCCAGGGTCCTGAAGAAGGTGGAGAGGGAAGCGGCAGCGATAATCCTAGTTGCTCCCTTTTGCCCTAAGAAAGCTTGGTTTTCCCTTATTCAGAGGCTAGCAGTTCTTCCTCTGTGGCATCTGCCAGTCCTGATGCAAGGGCCTTTCTTTCATTCCAACCCGGAAATCCTGAAATTGTCAGCTTGGATGTTGATAGACAGACAGATTTGGTCCCGGAGGGAGTTATCCCACACAGCAATTGCCACTCTTCTGAACAGTAAAAAGCCCGTTACAGCTAAAAAATACCTTGCAGTATGGAATACCTTTTGTTGGTTTCCTAAGAGTTGAGCGGTAGCTACTCTCAGGGTTCAGGTCTCGGCGCTGAGTTATTTTTTTGATGTTAAACTATCTGAGCACTCTTGAGTTAAAAGGTTTTTAACCGGAGCTGCTAGGTTTCTTCCTAGGATAAGAACCCTTTCTCCTCCTTGGGACCTAAATACAGTACTGACTGGACTTTGTCAGAGTCCGTGTGAACCAGTTAATGAAATACCAATTAAGCTACTCACATTAAAATTAGCTTTTCTGTTAGCTATTACCTCCGCAAGAAGGGTGTCAGAAATTCAGGCATTCTCTGCTTTTCCTCCACATACTAGAATTCTAGAGGATAAGGTATTAATCAGACCCTTAGATTCCTTCTTGCCTAAGGTAGTGTCTGACTTTCACAGGAGCCAGGATGTAGTCCTACCTTCTTTTTGTCCTGATCCTTCTAATGATTTAGAGAGGAAATTCAACTGTTTAGATGTCAGGAGATGTCTACTAACTTACCTGGAAGCTTCAGTAGTGTGGAGATTAGATGAGCATCTTCTTCTCCAGTTTTCTGGGCGATTTTAAAGGGCGTAAGGCTTCTGCTAGGATTATTGCCAGATGGGTGAATGAAGCTATCATGCTGGCTTATTCTTCTCAGGGGCTCTCTCCGCCAGTCGGGTTTGGAGCCCATTCCACCAGGTTGGTGGCTACTTCCTGGGCAGAAAAAGCAGATGCTTCTCTGGCTCAGATATGCAGGGTGGCTACGTGGAGTTGGCCACATACTTTTGTTAAGCACTATAGGCTGAATCTGAATTCAGATGCGGCCTTTGGGAGAAAGGTACTGCAGGCCGTGGTCCCTCCCTAATATGTTTATTTTTCAGTCTCGCATGGGTGCCGTCATGGGTGAAGGGAAAGCAAGAATTACTTACCGGTAATTGTTATTCCAGAAACCCATGACGGCACCCCAAAATTCGCCCGCCCTTATAATATAAAAAAAAAAAATATATATATATATATATATATATATATATATATATACTGTTAGAAAGTATAGGGGCTAAATAGCCCCCCCTTTTTTTCCTTAAATTTTTGTTCCACGCCTCCGGAGAGTGGTCATTATCTATAACTGAGGTGTAGTACGCATGTGAACCTTTTTATATGTTAGCAGGTTTCCTGTCCTAGCTGGGAGGTCCTAAGTCGCATGGGTGCCGTCATGGGTTTCTGGAAAAACAATTACTGGTAAGTAATTCTTGCTTTCTCTGTTTCCCGCAGGCCAGTGACGTCATGACGATGTGCATGGCCAGGGCGCGGCTCATCTCCATTGATGTGAATGGGGTTGAGCTACACCCAAGCTAATGAAGTAGTCGTGACATCGCTGGCCCGAGGGAAACGGCGAGAAAGCACTGCACTACTGTTAGTGCTGCAGACTTCTCAAACAGCTGATAGATGGTGTCCTGGGTGTCAAACCCCTGCAGATCATCAGTAATAAAAAGGGGTAGAAAGGTGCTGATAGTGATCTGGAGCCAAGCAATGGAGCTGAAGGTAAAATGGAATGAGTGGTGAGAACATATAATTATGAAAAGTCTAAAGTAAAAATATAACCAAATATCTCTTAATTGCATGTATACTAATGCCAGAAGACTGGACAATATAATTGGTGAACTGGAATTAGTGTCTGATGTGAATTTTGTCATAGCGGGAATAATTGAGACCTGGTTGGATCCTATAACTGGCCAATTGACTTGGGGGAGGAGGTGGCTTTACCATCTATTAAGAAAGGATTGTAAAAACCAGGAAGTGTGTGTGTGTGTGTGTGTAAGGGGGGGGGGGGCTTGCCTTTATAAAACCCTGTCTAAAGCCTATAGTTTGGGAAGATATAACTGTGGATAGAAATCACCTGGTCTAGATGGCATACACCCCTACATTCTAAGAGAATTAAGTAATATAATATACAGACCCTTATTTGTGGTATTTAAAGGGGTTCTTCAGTAATAATGACGTTTTACTGTCCAACTTAGCTAAGGGTTCATACTTATCTGCTCCATGCCTCTCTGGTCCACTGTGCTGCCTGCACTGTTTACATCTGGCTTAGCAGGGGCATGGTCACATGTTCTAGTGCTGCTAATAATAATAATAATAATAATTTATATAGCGCCACCATATTCCGCAGCGCTTTACAAAATCATAGGGTTCTTGTACAATACAAAAATGACTGCCTAATATACAACTGAAACACTAGGAGTGAGGGCCATGCTCGAAAGAGCTTACAATCTATGAGGAATAGGGGGTGACACATAAGGTAGTTAATTGTGAGAAGTAGGATTTGAGCCATAATTGTAGTGAAAGGTGTGGTGCCGGCCGATCTGCTTCGGATTTGGGACTATTAGGCCTCTTTCACACGAGCGTGACGGATTGGCTCAGGATGCATTCTGGGTGCATTCAGGAAAACTCGCACCATTTTGCAACCAAGTTCAGTCAGTTTTGTCTGCGATTGCATTCAGTTGTTCAGTTTTTTCCGCACGGGTGCGATGAGTTTTGATGCGTTTTTCACGCGCGTGATAAAAAACTGAAAGTTTACAAACAACATCACTTAGTAACCATCAGTGAAAAATGCATTGCATCCGCACTTGCGTTTTTCACTGAAGCCCCATTCACTTCTATGGGGCCAGGGCAGCGTGAAAAACGCAGAATATAGAACATTCTGCGTTTTTCACGCAACGCGGAACTGATGCGTGAAAAAAAACGCTCATGTACACAGACCCATTGAAATGAATAGGTCAGGATTCAGTGCGGGTTCTATGCGTTCACATCACGCATTGCACCCGCGCGGAAAACTCGCTCGTGTGAAAGAAGCCTTAGAGGATCGAGTTCAGGCCAGAGGAGTTGGTTGGGGAAAGGTCATTTTAGGACGCTTGATAAGCCTGCCTGAAAAGATGTGTTTTTAGGGCACGTTTGAAGGTAGGGAAGTTGTGAATTCACCTAATATTCAGGGGCAGAGCATTCCAGAGAGTAGGTGCAGCTCGAGAAAAATATTGAAGACTAGAGTGAGAGGTATGAATTATGGAGGATATTAATCTTAGGTCACTAACAGAACGGAGAGCACGAGTAGGGTGGTAGACGGAGATGAGGGAAGAGATGTATGGAGGGGCAGCACTGTGGATAGCTTTGTGGGTGAGAAGTTTGAACTGTATTCTGTGGTGGATGGGCAACCAGTGAAGTGACTGGCATAGAATAGTAGCATCACTATAACGGGGGGGGGGGGGGGGGGGGGGAGACAAGAAGTTCAGTTTTGGAGAGGTTTAGTTTTAGATACAGAGAGGACATGATGTTAGAGACAGCTGCCAGACATTTACTGGTGTTTTGGAGTAAAGCAGGGGTGATTTCGGGGGATGAAGTGTATAGTTGGGTGTCATCAGCATAGAGATGGTACTGAAAGCCGAATCTACTGATAGTCTGTCCAATGGGGGCTGTATAAAGGGAGAACATTAGAGGACCTAGTACTGAGCCCAGAGGAACGCCAACATCAAGAGGGAGAGGAGAAGAATAAGAGCCAGCGAAGGATACACTAAAGGAGCGGCCAGAGAGATGGGAAGAGAACCAAGAGAGAGCAGTGTCTTTAAGGCCAATCGAGTGGAGCATGGTGAGGAGGAGTTTATGGTCTACTGTGTCAAATGCTGCAGAGATCCAAAAGAATCAGTAGAAAATAATTCTCCCCATTTCTTTTTGCTGTAAGGAGATCGTTAGACACTTTAGTAAGGGCACTTTCTGTAGAGTGAAGAGGGCGAAAGGCAGATTGTAAGGGGTCAAGAAGAGAGTTTGCAGAGAGATCGCTTATTAAGCGAGAATAGACAAGAAGTTCAAGGAGTTTAGAGATGAAAGGGAGATTAGAAACCGGTCGGTAGTTAGCAGCACAGGTCGGGTCAAGAGATGTTTTTTTTTTAGTAGTGGGGTTATAACAGAGTGTTTGAAAGAGGATGGAAAAATACCAGACGAGAGAGAGAGAGGTTAAAAATTGTAGTTAGGTGAGTGATGACAACCGGGGAGAGGGACTGGAGGAGGTGTGATGGAATAGGATCGCTGCTACAGGTTGTGGGCCGGGAAGAAGAGAGAAGCCTGGAGACTTCTTCATCTGTTATAGGGTCAAAAGAGGAGAGAGAGCTGGTGGAGGAATAAGAGGGAGGATTATTGAGATTTGGGGACTGGGAGATTATTTCCTGCCGGATGCTGGCAATCTTGTCCCTGAAGTAGGTGGCCATGCCATCAGCACAGAGGTCAGTGACTGGTTCTGGAATTTTGGGGCTTAGAAGGGAATGAAAAGTGGCAGTCGTTTTGGGTTGTTTGAGAGTGAGGAGATGAGAGAGGTGAAGTACTTTTGTTTTGCAATGTTGAGAGCCGAATTGTATGTTTTGAGCATAAATTTATAATGGAGGAAGTCTGCTGATATTTGTGATTTTCTCCCTAAGCGTTCTGCACATCTGGAGCAGCGCTGGAGAAAACGCGTTTCAGATGTATGCCAGGGGTTGCCGTGTTCTGCGTCGGGAGGGTCGGATTGATATTGGAGCAACTTCATCTAGGGTGGTTTTGAGGGTCTGGTTGTAGTGATTGACAGCCAAGTCTGGACAGGAGAGGGAAGAGATTGGGATAAGAGCTAATTGCAGGGTGTTAATAAGCTGCTGGCAGTTAATGGTGTGTAGGTTTCTGTAAGTGTGAAAAGTAGGACTGTCATGAGAAGAGTGAGAGGTCTTAATAGTAAAGGAAAGAAGATTGTGGTCAGAAAGTGGGAAGGGTGAGTTACTAAAGTTTAGAACTGAGCAGTAACGGAAGAAGACTAGATCAAGTGTATTGCCATGTTCAAGTGTGGCAGAGGAAGAAAGTTGTAATAGGCCAAGAGAGGAGGTTAAAGAAAGAAGGTGAGCGGCTGATGGGGAGATAGGATCATCAATTCGGATATTAAAATCACCCATAATAAGAGTTGGTGATTCAGAAGATAGGAAGTGAGGAAGCCAAGCTGCAAAGTGATCCAGGAATTGCTGAGGGGAGCCTGGGGGACGTTAGAAAACTGCAACTCTCAGGGGGAATGAATGAAAGAGTCTGATGGTGTGAACCTCAAAAGAGGGGTATGTGAGAGAGGGTACAAGAGGAGTGACCTGATATGTGCACTGTGAAGAAAGTAGTATGCCTACTCCTCCCCGTGCCTGTCATCAGGTCTGGGGGTATGGGAGAAGTGAAGTCCACCATAAGATAGGGCAGCAGGGGAAGCAGTGTCTGAGGGTTGAAGCCAGGTTTCTGTAAGAGCCAGCCAGTTCAGAGAATGTGAGAGAAAGAGATCATGGATTGAGTGTCGTTTATTACGAACCGACTGTGCGTTCCAGAGTGCGCAGTTAAGAGACAGAAGAGGATGTGCAGTGAACATTAAGATTTTTGGGGTTTCGGTGTGTGGCAGAGGACAAGCTAGCAGCAGAAGGAGGGCCAGGATTTGGTGAAATATCCCCTGCAGCTAGGAGCAGGAGAATAGCAAGGGACAGCAAGTGGTTGAAGGATTTATAATGGTGTTTTTTATGCTGCGTTGTGGAGGAAGATGGGTCAGAGTGCTGTAGGAGAGTGTGAAGTGTATGTGAACTGAACAAGGGTGAGGGAAGGAGGGAGGGACTGATGTGGAGAGAAGGGGCAGAGGGTGGAAGTTGATTTTGAAAGTAGACAGCCATAGCAATGAGAAGAGTAGCCAGAGCCTGTGTGAGACAATGTTGTAGCCTACCTGTGCTGTGATTAACTTTGTTTGAAAAGTGCACATAGCATCTCTGTCTCCTGCCCTGTCTAACTGACATGATTAACTGCTAGGCGCTTAGGCAATATGGTGCTTTGGCATAGATGGTGTTTTTTGGCTCATGCTGATACCGGCGAGTGCTTCCCCTTGTACTGTGTCTATATTTATATATAGGAAGTGTGATCGCAGGAATAGGTGTAATTTAGCTCATTAATCAATTACTAAAGTACGACACAGGAGAAGAGATGCTATATGAAGGTAAGCAAACAAAGCTAAGGATCTGGATGGGCCATAAAATCACTACAGATCACAAGCATTACAACAGTCACATAAATCACAAGTTAATTGGAAGAACATCTCTGGGACTAGTCACAATAATGTCACACTTGCAAAACATAGTATACATTGATGAATATATAGAGAGTAGTGCCAGTAGTGCCAGGCTGCCGCTGCTAGTTGTATCTGGCTGGAGAAGGAAAAAAGGGGGGACCCCACGCCATTTTTTTTTCAAAAATAAATAATTTTAAAAAATTGCCTGGGGCCCCCCCTTTTTTCCTTCTCCAGCCAGATACAACCAGCAGTGGCAGCCTGGCACAACCAGGGTGGGAAAGGACACGGTTATTGGCCCTTCCCAGCCTAATGGTACCGGCCTGCAGCTGCCCCAGAACCGGACCCTCAATTTAGAAGGTCCTGTCCTGCGGGTACCTGGCTCTTCCTGACACCCCTGGTGGTGGTGGGTGCCGGGGTAATAGATGTTGGGGTTAGTGCTGGCCATACCGGCCAGCACTAAGCCCAGTATTAGTAATCAGGGCCGTCTGTAGATAGCCGTGATTACTAAAACTGCAATGTTGTAAAAAACACACACACAATTATAAAATAGTTTATTGAAATAAATACTCCCCCAGACCCGTTTGACCATTTTATTTAAAAAATAAAAAAGCTGGTCCGACGTAATCCACTGAATCCGACGTAGTCCTCAGCATTCACGATCCTGAAAAATAGAAAACAAACAAACAAAACAACAAACAAACACAAACCACTTACCTCCTCAGGCTGCTTCTTTGTAGTGATTCCTCCCATCCAGCAGGTGGCGCTGTGGTACAACTTACCACTCTGCGCACCATCTTCCGGCTGAACGGGAGGAGGGAGCTGCCAGAGAAGGTAAGTAGTGTGTCTGTCTTTGTACTTTTTTATTTTTTAAATTTTGGGCACTTGTGTAAACCAGGCACCCCCCGCTCTTCCGAACGCGGAGTGCCTGGTTTACTCCCATAGACTTCAATTATGGCATCCCTACCCGCACGCTAATTGGATAATTAGCGTGTGGGGAGGGGACTCAAGCTATGTGCTCGAGTACACCCGATGCTCGGCAGAGCACTGAGCGTACCCAAGCGTACGCATGCTCGGCGGAACAGAGTTCGGCCGAGCATGCTCGCTCAACACTAATAAGTGATGTCACAGTACAGGGATAATAAACACAGTGATGTCACAGTACAGGGAAAATAAACACAGCGCAGTCTTAACCCCTTCATGACATGACATATATATTTTTTTTAATTTGTTTTACACAATAATATTTTTTAAACAAAAAAAAAATTATGTTTTAGTGTCTCCATTGTCTGAGAGCTGTAGTTTTTTAATTTTTTGGGCGATTCGCGCAGGTAGGGGCTCATTTTTTGCAGGAAGAAGTAACGGTTAGATTGGTACTATTTTTAGGGGCATAAGCCATTTTGATCTCTTGGTATTACACTTTTTGTGATGTAAAGTGACAAAAAAATGGCTTTTTTGACCCTGTTTTTATTTTATTTTCTTTACTGTGTTCACCTAAGGGGTTAACTCATGTGATATTTTTGTAGAGCAGGTTGTTACGGACGTGGAGATACCTAACGTGTGTATATATATATATATATATATATATATATATATATATATATATATATATATATATATATATATATTTTTTTTTTTTTTTTTTAATTTGTTTTACACAATATTTTTGAAAAAAAAAATTGTTTTAGTGTCTCCATTGTCTGAGAGCTGTAGTTTTTTTTTTTATTTTTTGGGCAATTGTCTCAGGTAGGGGCTCATTTTTTGCGGGGCGAGATGACGGTTTGATTGATACCATTTTTGGGTAAATACACCTTTTTGATCGCCTGCTATTACATTTTTTGTGAGGCAAGGTGATAAAAAATGGCTGTTTTGACCCTGTTTTTATTTTATTTTTTTACTGTGTTCACCTGAGGGGTTAACTCGTGATATTTTCGTAGAGCAGGTTGTTACAGACGTGGAGATACCTAACATGTATAGTTTTGTGTATTTATTTAAGTTTTACACAACAATATCATTTTTGAAACAAACAAAAAAAAAAAAAGTTTGTGTCTTCATAGTCAAAGAGCTGTAGTATTTTTATTATTTGGGCAATTGTCTCAAGTAGGGGCTCATTTTTTGCGGGACGAGATGACGGTTTGATTGGTACCATTTTTGGGTAAATACGCCTTTTTGATCGCCTGCTATTACATTTTTTTGTGAGGCAAGGTGATAAAAAATGGCTGTTTTGGTATAGCTTTTTTTTTTAAAAAAAAAATTTTGCGGGGTGGACCATGTGATGCTTTTATAGAGCCGGTCGATACGGACGCGGCAATACCTAATATGTGTACTTTTTTTAAAAAAAAAAATTTTTTTTTACTTCATTTGGGGAAAAAAGGGCGCTTTTTTAAATTTTTTTAAAAACTTTATTTTTTTTCACTTTTTTTTTTTCTTTCTTTTTACATTTTTTTTTTAACTTATCAAGACCCATTTGGATCTTGAAGATCCAGTGGGCTTGATGGCTATACAGTGCATTGCAATAGTAATCTATCAAACCTGAGGGTCTGATCAGCCTTAGGTACATGGCAGCGGCGGCCCGATGGCAGAGAGAGGGAGCTCCCTCCTCTTAACCCCATGGATGCTGGATGCCGCAGCATCCATGGGGTTAAACAGCTGAAATCGGTGCCAGCACCGATTTCAGCTGTAGCAGCAGAGTGTGAGCTGTAATTACAGCTCACACTCTCTGCTGATGGCAGCGGCTCCGATCCTGAGCCGCTGCCATCACAAAATACAAGCGCAGAAGGAGGAAGGAGGTTGGGCACTGGGGGAAGGGGAGCGCTATAATTTTCAAAATGGGGCACAGGGACATCTTACCTGGTTTCAGGCTGCGATCTTCAGAGTGGAGATTGCAGCCTGAAACTGGCATTTTAACACTGAAGCCTCCGATTGGTTAGTCTGCAGAGACTAACCAATCGGAGCGCTTGCCGGCAAGGGACCAATCAGATTGGTCCCTTGCCGGCTTCCCCGAGGTCTCTGCTGTCCGGGAGAGCGGAGACTCCGGAGCTGTGATGGGTGTCCCCTCTGGTGTCATGTTACTGAAGTCTTCAATAACATGGTGCTGGAGGGGGCAGGCTATGTATGTGTAAAGCGCCTGCTCAGCGCTCCCATGATTTTTCAATAGGGTTGGCTCCGTCCGCACTGGGAATGGAGCATACGACCGTAAGTCATTTGTCTGTGTCGTTCAGTGACACATAGACACGTGACTATGAAAATGGCAGCCCCCATAAAGTAAAAAAAATGTTAAATACACATATAATAAACTTAATTATACATATAAAAACAATTTTTAATGTTTTAGAACATGTTTTTTTTATTTTTTCGCGATAGTGTCCCTTTAAGAACCCTCCACCTACCTTTTAACTTCATTATTTATGCCAATGTTGACTTTGACCACTGGGTCTTCACCAGCCCCTCCCAGTAAGCTATCAACCCCATCCATGATATATTGAACTTGAGCGCCAGGAATGTACACCTATCACTACAACCCCACAGAACTCGATAGAAGAGTCCCGTGAACGTGGATATTAATTATTAGCAATAACGCTTATCATAAAGTATACAAACGTACATGTATAATCAAATAGCTTTTATTAATTAAAAATATATAACAAGACAATACCAATAAAACAAGTGGCAAAAGTACAGATAGATGGAGACAAAACAATATGGGGCGCCGTCGTGCGGGAACCGGATCAATGACTCAAGTCAAACAAGAAAAAAAATTCGACTATGATGTTGTAAAAATACTATTACAAGAGCACGGATGTGCCACTCTATAGTATGAGTAAAGACATATCTGCAAATGAAATCTACATACCAAAAGGTATATAACTAAGAATAGAGAAACAACAAGAAATACCGAATATGAAGGGAAATGACGGGAGTGAGAGTCACGGACCCGTTTCGCCAGTGAGGCTTCTTCTGGGGAACTAGTTGGCATATCCGTGCTGTTGTAATAGTATTTTTTCAACATCATTGTCGAATTTTTTTTCTTGTGTGACTTGAGTCATTGATCCGGTTCCCACACGACGGCGCCCCATATTGTTTTCTCCATCTATCTGTACTTTTGCCACTTGTTTTATTGGTATTATCTTGTTATATATTTATAAAATAAATTAATAAAATCTATTTGATTATACATGTACGTTTGGATACTTTATGATAGGCGCCAGGAAGACAACATAGCATTTGACGATCCCGTCATCACACCCAATGTAAGTCGATGGTGACGGATCCGTTTTCTCAGACACACGGACGAATACACGGACAAGAAAAGGCATTTCTATTATGTGCGGTCCGCAAATTGCGGAATGCACATTGCCGGTGTCTGTGTTTTGCGGATCCGTGAAGTGCAAAAAAAAATTACATTATTTCCTAAGCTCCTATTTTTTTTCTTTTCTTTTTAATTTTCTTGAATAATTATTGCAGAAATACACTAATCATGGGGAAATACACCTCAGGTATTGAAGTTACTACAGCTCCAGAAGAAAACTCGGCACAGTGTGTAGACCTTTACTGGAGACGTAGACTTTACCCTGCGATCAGTGGGAAAGGTGCTGCCAGATATGTACAGGCAGATACTGTATATCTCTCTAGCGCGCTCTCTCTAGCGCGCTCTCTCTAGCGCGCTCTCTCTAGCGCGCTCTCTCTAGCGCGCTCTCTCTAGCGCGCTCTCTCTAGCGCGCTCTCTCTAGCGCGCGCTCTCTCTAGCGCGCGCTCTCTCTAGCGCGCGCTCTCTCTAGCGCGCGCTCTCTCTAGCGCGCGCTCTCTCTAGCGCGCGCTCTCTCTAGCGCGCGCTCTCTCTAGCGCGCGCTCTCTCTAGCGCGCGCTCTCTCTAGCGCGCGCTCTCTCTAGCGCGCGCTCTCTCTAGCGCGCGCTCTCTCTCTATCTGAGTGACCAGCAGATACAGTAGTTATCTAATACACAGAATACCTGCCCCCCTCAAATCCAAACTCATTAACCCCTTCCTGCCGAGGTGCACTTCTTTTGTCTTTGTATAGGAAGCAGCAACCAATAACTGATTGGTACTGTATTAAGGAGAATCAGTGTTCAGTGCTGAGGATAGCCAATTGTAAGATCCTCAGGCTGCTTCTCAGCCTGCCTCTTCTCTGCCACTGTACAATGTAAAATCACTGCATTTGCCAAGTTCCCTACCCATCTAATTTGCTACCCATGCTGGTCACTGCAGTGCTTTTCTCTATCATCAGGGTACAGTACTTTCCTGCTTAGTGAATGCTGGGCAGATAGAGGAGAAAAATTCTGCAGCAATAAGCACTGACAGTGAACAGTGTCCGTCTGTGTGAGCACTGATCACTGCAGCGCTATTCTCTATTTGCCCAACACTAACTAAGGGGGGAAAAAAGTGTATAATAGTCTTGCAAATGGTTCACTCCTAGCTCAGCAACATCCAAATGAGCAAGGTTCAAAACTCACACAGTCCCTATAATACAAAGGTTTGTGCTGGTAGAAACAGAGGATTGGAGGCACTTATGGTGTAATCCAGCCAAGACTTCCAGGAAGGACTCACTCCTATCCTGCACAATGCTCTTCTATATTCTTGTAAATGTCCTGGAACTCCATGTGGTTTTCATAAGTAGCCAAGTAATCCTTCTCTGTTATACCCAGGGTCTAGGTCAGGACTGTGCAAGCATCAGCCGGCTGTCTCATTTCCTTTCCTCTTTACAGTATCTCTAACTTCAAGCAAACTGTAGGAAGAAGGAGTAATCAGCTGCTTATGAAAACCCCATAGTGTCTGAGGACGTACAGTATTGTGGTTATACTTGGAGCTTGTTACTGCTGTCTGGTAGAGGCAAGAGTATTTGGGCTCTGTTATCTTCAGCTTTTGGTTGGAGCCTCTTGTAGCACAGGTGAAGGAGGAACCGGCATGTTGCAGAAGAGACAGGATACAATTAAAGCCGACTTCAATAATACAGTATGAAAGCGTAGTTCCATGCGCCATCTGGTGGTCAAAAATAAAATTACACCCTGAAGTCTTTTTATGCGATCTGAACTCCCGATTCGTTACTAACGAATCGCGAATTCAGTGAGCGGTATCCCTGCTACATCTGTAAAAGAAAACGGATCCATCCCCCATTGATTTACATTGGTTTAGAGATAGATCCGTCTTGGCTATTTTAGAGACCGGATCCATTCAGAACGGATGCGGACGGTTGTATTATGACGGAAGCGTTTTTGCTGGTCCATGACTAATCCAGCAAAAACGCAGATGTGAAAGTAGCCTTATACTTTTTTTTTTTTTTTTTTTATACAATGGAACTCCATGGTGATGGATGCTACAGTATGGCATCTGTCTGAGGCATCCGTTAATGTGTATGTTTTTTGTGTATGTTAAACGTATGACAAAAACCCTCCCTTACATGCCTGATCCAGCACTTCCCATTACTTTCGTTGTTCAACTTACAGAGATGATGTGAAAGTGCCCTAAGAAGTGGGTGTTTATGCAGGGGAACATTACTCATCTAAATAACATCAGGCAATTTTAGCCAAGTGATAGTCCAGACCGATATAGTGCATCTTCCCTGTACTTCACAAACACTGCACTCCATAAATCAGTGTGTGATGTGAGTGGCGCAGTGTGTAGTGAATGCACAGCCGGATATAATAGCCAAGTAATAAAGTACAGGGAAGATCCGCTATATTGGACTGCACTTTATCACTTTGCCTGCTGTGCATTCACTAAACACTGAACTACATACATCAGTGTGTGATGTATGTGGTAGTGTGTGTGATGTGTATGGTGCATGCGGTGAAGTGTGTGATGATCATCACGCACACATAGATACATTACATGCTGCTGCGGTCACCTTGTTCTGTGCAGCCATCTTTATGTCCGGGCCACAGTCTTATTGATGTCCGAGCCATATTTGCCGTATCTCCTTACTATAGCAACCCCCCCAGAGCCTGCCCCTCCTCCTTACATCTCCTGCCAGCTTCCCTCGCTATAGGGGCCTATATCTCACTGGCAGCCCACCAAACCAACCAATAGGAAAGCTCCTTGCTGTGAGGAGCTTTGCTATTGGTTATTTCAGGCACAGGCAGCATTGCTGCGTATTGGTACACTTTAGACTTTCTCCAGGGAATAAAATGCCCTGAACAGGCATCAGTGATGCTTGTAGAGGCGTTATTACGATCTCTGACCAGCACCTTTCTGGCCTGCCCTGAACTTCTGATTCCCTCCTTGCTGGAGCTGACATTCCCCTGACTGGCAGAGGAAGTGTCTTGCTGCAGCAGTGCCATTCCTTATCTGAGATCCACTTCATCTACCAACTTCACATCTTGTTGGGATGTGTCAGATCAGGGGCAGCCTCCCTGCCTTCTGACTGTTACCCAGCTATCTACCTCGCTTTCTCTCATCTACCCCCATTGAGCATACCTCCCAGCTTTGCAAACCACCAAAGAGGGACACATTGTGGCAAATTTTTTCCACACTACGCCACGCCTCTAACTCCGCCCAAAACCTAACTATACACCTAATCCCACCCAGTCCTCTTAATCCCCCCATATAGTAATTATTCCCCCTTCATGCCACGTTTTGTTTTCACAGCATTATGCCCACGTTGGGCCCCCCAGTAATATACCCACGTTGGGCCCCCCAGTAATATGCCCACGTTGTGCTCCCCAGTAATATGCCCACATTGTGCCCCTCACAGAAAGTAAAAAAAAATAAACGCCACATACTTACCCTCTTTCTAGCAGCAGGACATCGGCTGCTCTAGTCTGTCGTGGGTGCAGAGCCTAGGCTGACGGCCGGCCCCGCACAGACCAGAGGTGTGGAGAGCCGACAGGAATGAAGAAGCACAGAGCTCTCTGCTTCGTTATGGCAACTGTCTCTGCGTCCTAGACGGAGGGACAGCTGCCAGAAAGTGGGACATAGCTCCCATGTACCGGGACAGCCACTGCAATCCAAGACTGTCTTGCTGGATCCGGGACGGTTGGGAGGTATGAATTGAGTGTCTGCACTGTGAACAGCAAACTCCTTTCCATATTGTCAAGGTATCTGTGTTGCAATTCGCTCATTTATATATTGGATATGGTCTTTCAAACGTGCAATTTGCTCACATTTTGCACAGCAATATGCATCCTCAAGACTGTTCCAGGACTGCATACATTGCCCAAGATGTGCGCTGGACTGCGTTGCCAATTATATAGCCCATGCTTATGGTGATTATACCAGAGACTGGGGAAAAAAGTTAAATTATACACTGCAATAAAAGCGATTTAAATAAATAAATGCAGTTCCCTTTTGAAGTCACATAATCTCAAGTCACACACTTAAAGGGGTTCTCCAGGCAAACCCTATTACAGTGCCATGCGAAAGTATTCAGCCCCCTGGAACTTTTCAACCTTTTGCCACATTTCAGGCTTCAAACAAAAACATTTGACATTTTTGGTGAAGAATCAACAACAAGTGGGTCACAATTGTGAAGTGGAACGAAATTTATTGGATCATTTAAACTTTTTTTGTAATAATAAAACTGAAAAGTTGGGAGTGCAAAATTATTCGGCCCATTTACTTTCAGTTCAGAAAACTCACTCCAGAAGTTCATTGAGGATCTCTGAATGATCCAATGTTGTCCTAAATGACTGATGAAGATAAATAGAATCCACCTGTGTGCAATCAAGTCTCCGTATAAATGCACCTGCTCTGTGATAGTCTCAGGGTTCTGTTTAAAGCACAGAGAGCATCATGAAGACCAAGGAGCACACCAGGCAGGTCCGTGATACTGTTGTGGAGAAGTTTAAAGCCGGATTTGAATACCAAAAGATTTCCCAAGCTTTAAACATCCCAAGGAGCACTGTGCAAGCGATCATATTGAAATGGAAGTAGTATCAGACCACTGCAAATCTACCCAGCCGTCCCTCTAAACTTTCATCTCAAACAAGGAGAAGACTGATCAGAGATGCAGCCAAGAGGCCCATGATCACTCTGGATGAACTGCAGAGATCTACAACTGAGGTGGGAGAGGTAGGACAACAATCAGTCGAACACGTCACAAATCTGGCCTTTATGGAAGAGTGGCAAGAAGAGAGCCATTTCTCAAAGAGATCCATAAAAAGTCTCGTTTACAGTTTGCCACAAGCCACCTGGGAGACACACCAAACATGTGGAAGAAGGTGCTCTAGTCAGATGAAACCAAAATCAAACTTTTTGAAAACAATGCAAAACGATATGTTTGGCGTAAAAGCAACACAGCTCATCACCCTGAACACACCATCCCCGTTGTAAAACATGGTGGTGGCAGCATCATGGTTTGGGCCTGCTTTTCATCAGCAGGGACACGGAAGATGGTTAAAATTGATGGGAAGATGGATGGAGCCAAATACAGGACCATTCTGGATGAAAACCTGTTGGAGTCTGCAAAAGACCTGAGACTAGGACGGAGATTTATCTTCCAACAAGACAATGATCCCAAACATAAAGCATAATCTACAATGGAATGGTTCAAAAATAAACGTATCCAGGTCTTAGAATGGCCAAGTCAAAGTCCAAACCTGAATCCAATTGAGAATATGTGGAAAGAGGTGAAAACTGCTGTTCACAAACGCTCTCCATCCAACCTCAAAGAGCTCGAGCTGTTTTGCAAGGAAGAATGGGCAAGAATTTCAGTCTCTAGATGTGCAAAACTGATACATACCCCAAGCGACTTGCAGCTGTAATCGCAGCAAAAGGTGGCGCAACAAAGTATTAATTCAAGGGGGCCGAATAATTTTGCACGCCCCACTTTTTCAGTTTTATTATTACAAAAAAAGTTTAAATGATCCAATAAATTTCGTTCCACTTCACAATTGTGACCCACTTGTTGATTCTTCACCAAAAATTTAAAATGTTATATCTTTTTGTTTGAAGCCTGAAATGTGGCAAAAGGTTGAAAAGTTCCAGGGGGCTGAATACTTTCGCAAGGCACTGTATATGTCCCTTTAAACTAACCTGTGGAAAGAAGCACTTCAGTCACATACTCACCCTCCTCCACCCTGCTGCTTCTTGGCTCCAGATCTGGTCACGTGACTCCAATTCACCAGGTTTCTCGTCTTCTGGCCAGTTTCCGTCTTCTTGTCTTCCTGCTGCTGCTGCAGTTGACGGAATGTCATCCCTTGGGGGCGGGGAGGCTTGTACTCCTGACGCATGCTCAGTGCTATCATAGCGCTGAGCCAGTGTCTGGGCCTCTGCAGTGACCTGAGCGTCTGAGCTGACAGCTCAGTTCACTGCTTGCAAAGTGCCGATGTTTGGTGGACTCCATATGGCTGTGTCTATACAGTGACTGTCAAGATGAATTTAAAAACACAGAGGTCTCTGCAAGCACAATGAAAGTGCTTGGGGCCACCTATGTGTGTTATTTTTATATTGGGTAATAATAAATTTAAAAAAAAAAAAACATCTTCAGAGGGGATTTGAACCCAGAACATTCTACACTAAAAGCAAGCACTCTAACCACTGAGCTACAGAGCTCAGGAATGAATGGGTCGCCCAATTCTTTGTTTAACCCTGACACTCCCAGCGCCGTACAGGTACGACGCTGGAAGCTGGGACACAAATCCCAGCGCTCGCCCGATCAGCTGCAGGGGTCCGGCAGTGGCTGATAGCCGGTGCCTTAACCCTCGCACTGCCGCGGTCAGCGCTGACCATGGCATGTGTGATGTCTGTGGTGGGAGGGAAAGCCCAAAGGGACCCCGCGCTGCTGTGACGGGGACCCGATGGCAGGGAATTTCTATAAACTGTAGAATCAGAGTAATGTATATTGAGGTTTACTTTGCTGTTAACCCTTGCTGTGTTGCAAGAAAAAAATTAATGTGAATAATCTACCAAAAAAGTGAAATTTTGAAATTTCACCTCCATTTTCCTTTAATTCTTGTGGAACACCTCAAGGGTTAACAAAGTTTGTAACATCAGTTTTTTTATAATTTGAGGGGTGTTGTTTCTAAAATGGGGTAATTTATTAGTGGTTTCCATTAGGTAAGCCTCACAAAATCACTTTATAGCTGAATTGGTGCTCAAAAATATGGTTTGGGAAATTTTGTTGAAAATTTGAAAAATTGCTTCTAAACTTCTAAGCCCTCTAACTTCCTAAAAAAATGAAATGTAATTTACAAAATGATGCCAACATAAAGTAGACATATGGGGAATGTTAAGTAATAAATATTTTATGAGGTATCACTTTCTGTTTTAAAAGCAGAGAAATTGAAATTTTGAAAATTTGTAAATTTGGGATTTTTTCATAAATATAGGTGAAATATATTGACTCAAATTTATATCATGAAGTACAGTGTGTCACGAGAAAACAATCTTAGAATGGCCTGGATAAGTAAAAGCGTTCTAAAGTTATTACCACATAAAGTGACACCTGTCAGATTTGTAAAAATCGGCCTGGGATTAAAGGTGAAAAGGATGGTGTCCATGTATTATAAGCTTATATATTGCAGAAGTGTTTGTGTGTGTGTGTGTGTGTATGTATGTGTATGTGTGTATATATATATTATATATATATATATATATATATATATATATATATATTAGAAAGCAAGTTTTATAGCACATAATAATCATGTAAAAGCTTTATTTCCATCACGTTCATTTCCATCATTCGATGGAGATGGTGCTTCCATTATCTTAATTGTCCTTCTATAACAAACGGTTTTGTGTTAATTGGAATTTAGTATGTGCCATGAAACTTTTTGCAGTTACTAAAAAATATAAAATATTTCTACTACATAATGTAGTATGTGTATAATACACAGGAACAGTCTGTTGAGGTTTTTAAACAGAAAGGTTAGACACTTTTAAATGCTGAGCTATGTATCTCAGTGGTTAGAGAAGTGGGTTATCACATAGTTGGTTATGGGTTCAAGTCCCCTCAAAAAAAAAAAAAAAAAAAAAAAAAAAATATATATATATATATATATATATATATATATATATACATATTGTGTATGTTTTTTTTTAATATATTTTTTAAAAAAATGAAAATGCAACACAAAATATTGACATCACCGTTATGGGGGCGCTGCAGATATCACTGTTATGGGGGCACTGTGGATGGCACTGTTATGGGGGCACTGTGGATGGCACTGTTATGGGGGCACTGTGGATGGCACTGTTATGGGGGCACTGTGTATGGCACTGTTATGGGGGCACTGTGGATGGCACTGTTATGGGGGCACTGTGGATGGCACTGTTGTGGGGGCTCAGTATGAGTGATGGGGCTCATGTCATTGTGTCAGCCACCCTTTCCAGGCTGACTGCGATTTCCCTGACCTGCACTCCCTGTATGACAGTAATGTATGATATAACCAGTCTATATCTGACCGTTGGGGCAGTTGTTGTGTACCCCCTATCAGATCGGCCTTATCATACATTACTGTCATACAGCCTGTTCAGGTCAGGAGAGTGCGGTTGGCCTTGGGCGTCCTGCACACGGACTGTGTTCCCCAGGCTGATCATGGTCATATCAAACGGTGTACCACACATGACAGGCCAAGATAAACACTTCAGCAGGCAGACCAAAAAAGATAGGATTAGAACTCAGCACACCACTGTATCTATTTTCTGGTCTGCAAGTTGTGGATTTGCTAAATAAGGATACCGTATGTCTGTGATCCTGATTCTTTTTTTTTTTTCAGAGCCATTGACTCCTATGGGTTTGAGGTCTGCATTTGTCCTATTCTGGTCCTCAAAATGTAGACCTCAAACCCATAGAAGTCAATGACTCTGAAAAAAATGAAGACCAGAGACATACGGTATCCCTATTTAGTGGATCCACGACAAAACGGATATGGTCGTGTGCATGAGGCTTTACATTCACACTTCAGCAGACAGTATCATACAAGATAGGATTAGATACACACTTCAGCAGGCAGTATCACATAGGATAGGATTAGATACATAGTTTACCAGGCTGGATCATACATGAGAATCCTTGATACAGGAACAGTAGACTATATCGCAGATGAAAGATTTAGATACAGAGGCACAGCAGACAATATCTGACATGATAAGCTTAGATACACAGGACACAAAGACAGTATCATACAAGATGGGATTAGATACACATCTCAGCAGGCTGTATCACACACAAGAGCCTGTGTATCAGGCTCAGCAAAATCGCACATGATAGGATTAGATATAGAAGTGACTGGATACACTTTCAGATTCAGCCTGTTTATTACACTTTGGAGATGCGGGAAGAGCCTGTGGATGGTCAGTGATGGGTTTTAGACACTGAGAAGTAGACTCATGTCTGGGTGTAGTGCAGTGATCAGAAACCTCCAGCACTCCAGCTGTTGTGAAACTACAACTCCCAGCATGCATACCTACTCTGCCATTCTCTGAACTCCCATAGAAATGAATGGAGTTTGCTGGGAAATGTAGTTTCACAGCAGCTGGAGTGCCAAGGGTTGCTGATCCCTGGTGTAGTGACATGGAAACAGGAGTTATAGATGGAGTATCTCCTGCAGACAGAGCAGTGTGGGGGGCGTGTCCAGCCTGTGACTCATCACTGTGCAGTGCAGCCAGGCTTGTGTTTCAATAAAGTTATGTGTTCAACAAAACAAGAAGGGGAGAAAGTAAACAGATCTGCCAGGATAATGTGATGTCTTCCAGGGGAGAAGGAAAGCTCAGACATGAAAAACAGGTATTGGGGTCATATGTATGTATGGTGAGGGGTTTTAGGAGCACAGAAAAAGAATTTTGATTTTGGGACCAGACAGCCTCTTTAAAGGGGTATTCTCATCTTGGACAATGGGGGCATATCGCTAGGATATGCCCCCATTGTCCTATAGGTGCTGGTCCTGCCGTTGGGACCCGCACCTATATCGAGAACGGGACCCCCGAAGTGAAGAAGTGCGCACCGCGCAAGCGCGGCCCGCTCTCCATTCACTTCTATGGGGCCGCCGCAAATAGCCGAGCGCTGGCTCGGCTATCTCCCTCGGCTCCATAGAAATGAATGGGAGCGCACTGCGCATGCACGGCCACCGCTCCCATTCATTTCTATGGAGCCGACGGAGATAGCCGAGCCAGCAGCTCACAACATAATTAAAGGGGTACTAATTTTACTTAGGACAGCAGGAGCTCTGGCAATGGCTCTGGTAATGGCCACAGAGTCATTTAGGTGTGAAAAAAAACCCTCTCCCCCTACTATAAAATCATAGTTATGCAGTTGGTATAGTTGTAAAAAGTTGATCCAGAGGAAGGCAAAAAACCCTAAAAGGTGGATGCCAATTGCCTCATACTAAAAGTGAAAAATTCCTTCTAGACTTCAAACAATGGTAATCAGAAGAAATTCCTGGATCAACGTCCTATGTCCAGAAATCTAGAACCCCATAATTTGCAATATTTTTATATTGAAGGCATCCAGGCCTTTCTTGAACTTGACCATTAATCTGCTATCTGGAAGAGAGCTTCATAGTCTTCCTGTTCTATAATGATGGTGAAACTTTCTTTCCTCTAGATGTAGAAACATGTGTATTTAGTGGCCCTAAGCTGGCAGTGGTTCTGCCAAAGTTATGAAGAGGCGCCGGCCTCAAACAGGCGTAGAAAATGGTAAATGAGACAGGCCTGTCCGTCCTCTTCTTCTTCCACTTTTTTTTAGACCTGTCGTGAGTGGGAAGAAGTCAGATTGTGGTGCAACTAATCGGGCTGCAATCTACACCTGAAATATGCCTAATCTAGGCATATTTACGCATAATAAATGAGCCCCTTAGTCTACTATACTATTGCTAAAACTAGTAACTATATCTAATTTTTTTCTTATTTTCTTTATTTCGCTTATTACTTATTAGGGGGTAAAATTTGACAAAACTGCTGTAAAATTTGCTACTGTCATTTCGACCTGTAAAGTTAATATGTGTAAAAATAAAAATAAAAAAATAAAAAAATTCCAGAAGTTTTTTTAATTCTTTTAAATAAGTCCAAAAGTCATATGTATACCAAAAATGATTCAAAACTGCTTGTCTCAATTAAAAACAAGATCTAATGCAGCGGTTGACAGAGAAATAAAGTTATGGCTGACAAAATATGTCAACACACATTTTTTTTTATTATTTTGGTGCAAAAATAGAAAAAAATCATTGTCATCATATTGACTCAGAATAAGTTTAACATGTGAATTATACAGCACGGAGAACACGATAAAAAGAGTGTTCAAAAAGTCAGGCCCTCTTAGGGAAGCTGCACATGGTACATATTACAAACAGGTTCAATAATACAGTACGAGCTAAGTAGATGAGATTTAGAAGAATCTCGTCTACATCTTGTGGAAATTGACTTGTGGTATGCATTTTGAAATCTCAGCATCTCACTTCTTGTGAATGGAAAAATTAAAAAGTTATGGATTTTGGAAGGCTGAGCGTAAAAAATGGAAAATTTCCTGGTTATTAAAGGGTTAGAGGAATGTTAGCAATGGCTTATAATGTTGTTTGTATGTATAATTGGGATGTTACAGCTAATTCCTACTTCCTTCCTGAATTCATACATAATACTCGTTTTGTTTCTTGTTTTTTTTTTCTCCAGAGATTACTATCATTGATGCCAACTTAAAAGTGAGGGGAATTATCCAAGGCCTTGTGACAGGTATACTTTTTGTTTCCTTTCAAATCGGCAAAAAATGGTAATCAATGCTAAAAATAATGGTCTGTTCACCCTTTGTTTTTTCTTTTATGTTGGAGGTGTACAGTGGCATATGCCAACTACTGACTCCCATTGTAAAAAGAAAAATGCAGCAAACTTCTATGCAGATGAATGCTAATCCATGACAGAGGGGACATTATGGATATATTCTGTTTGCTCCAATAGCTTTGCCAGTTCATACGCCAAACAGGTTTAGCAAATGCAGTGTAAACAAAGCCTTACTTGCTTTATTATGTTATACAAATGTTAATAATCTTAAAGGGATTGACCACTTTCTGGTTACAGTTGACCAATGTGTTTGTAAGATTATTATATGGCACCAATATAAGCTTTGGACCATTTTATATATTTCATAAGGTATGTTGAAGTGTCATGTGACAAGGCAAATCACCTCCATGTGCTATCTCCTTTGTTCAAAACACTGCCCATGTACACTTGCACTGTTGGGAGCCTAGTGCAGATGCAGTGTGTTTGAATGGGAGATAAATCACATGGAGGTGATTTGCCTGGTCACATGACCCTCCATGAGCAGCCATTTTACGGACAGGACAGAAGATATGACTAACAAGGGAAGATGGCTTATGAAATACAGCAAATGGCACAAAATATCAACACAGGCTATATTAGCAATTTCCACAGTCATCTTGCATTTACATTGGTCAAAAGTAGCCATCCCCTTTAACGACAAGACCTTTAATTTACAACAGTTCAAAATAAGTCACTGTTTTCATGTACCTCCAAAATTCCATGTATGTTCCAGTTGCCATTGGAGGTTTGAGATGGGCCAAAATGTGAACTGTGCAGTCTTGCTTCCTGGTAAGGCTCCAACTGGGGAAATTGACTGTTTTGACTTACTGAAAACCCTATGGAACAGGAAGCCTCTCTCCTAAATTATTCAGTAGGAGCTTCACTACAGTCTTCTTAGAGACAGAACGTGTTCCCCCCCACTGGAGTTGGCAGATTGTTTCAGGAACACGATACACTGGGATCTATCCTGCTTACAGACGTTATTTTAAAGGGGTATTCCACTTAGATTGTTATTCCCTACCCACAGGATATGGGATAACTATTAGATCGGTGAGAGTCCTACCTAGGGGGCCCCATTGCCCATTCAGCCTCCCTGAAATAAACAGAGTGGCTGGTCAGGCATGTGTGCGGCTGCTTCATTCATTCATTTCTGTGGGAATTCGAGAGAGAACCGATCACTGCACTTGGCTGTCTCTGAAACTCCGATAGAAATGAATGGAGCGGCCATATGCATCCAGCCACTCCCTTAATTCCAGGGGGTACAGGGTTTTGGGCCCTTGTTCTTATTATTGGTGGGGGTCCCAGTGGTAGGATGGTTATCCCCTATCCTGTTAATAAAGAATAACTTAATCTAACCGGAATACAGAGAGCAGCACCTATCTTCTCAACATATGTAAATGCAACATTGTTTCCAAATGAGTCAGTCTTCATCAATCACTGAAGTTTCTCAGAGGCCAGAGAGACTAGTAGACCATTATAACACCAAAAAGCTGTGCTACCAGTATAGTTGAGATAAGCAACCTTTCAGCACTCCAGCTGCTGTGAAACTACAATTCCCAGCATGCTCCATTCATTTCTATGGGAGTTCAAAGAATGGTGGCGTAGATATGCATGCTGGCAGTTGTAGTGTCACAACAGCTGGAGTGCCGGATGTTGCTGATCCCTGCAGTAGAGGTATAACAAATGTACCACTTGTTTCAAATGGACCAACATCTAAACTATGCACTTTTACCTCTTTTTAAGGCTGCAGTAGGGAGCAATCTATATGCATAAATTTGCAGTATAAAAGCCAAGGGTGTAGAGTTAATACGAATTGTACATTTCATGAAAGAAGTAACATGGCACAGTTCAAAGTATATAGATATATAGATGGATACTTTATTAATCCCAATAGGGAAATTTTAGCAACACATAAAACACATAAGATAATATAAAATAAAAATAAAATATAAAAAGCATACAAATTTTAGATTAAAAATATTACAGCAAAAAAATAAAGACATCAGCTTTTCTCCACCACCTATCGACCTAAAAGGAAAGAGTTATAAAGCCTAATGGCTCTCGGGACAAAAGATCTCCTAAATCTGTCAGCAGAGCAGTTCTGTGACAACAACCTACCACTAAACTTGCTCCTATCTAATATATAAAGCTGAGTGAGAGTGTGTGTGTGTGTGTGTGTGTATGTCTGCTAAAGGAATCCGCACCGCTGCGGCTACAATCACAAAATTTGGCACACATGTACATCAGGTGTCCGGGAAGGTTTTAGAACCGTTTTCAGCTCTCCAGGACGTACCGTTCCGGAGATATTCCGAAAAATTGCATTAGCCAATAGTAGCCTGGTCACATGACCCTTATCAGCCAATAGAAGCTCACAGGCAGTCTCCACACACCAGGTTTCTATGACAACCTAGCCAGTTTACTGCTGTAGGTCTGCATTAAAGAGGAAGAGCACTGTGGATGACAATGGTAAAGAGGTATTTCGGTTACCATAAATATAACTTATGTTTTAGACTAATTCATCATCAATCATTACCTCATATAATGTAAATTTCACACATTTACCGTTCAGTAGCAATAAAAGATGTATTCTTCCACTGCTACCCACCTTCCTCCTAAATTACTATGGCATCGACCTGTAATTCAGGCCACCGTCAAAAGAAGGACTTAAAAGCCCCACCCCCAGATCCCACTAAGTCACGCCCCTGACTCAGTCAGACCATGCCCCTTCCATGCCGCATTTGACCGGGATTAAAAATATAGGTAAAAATCACCTTCTTTCAGCTGCAGGGGTGGCGGGAGGGTGACTTTCTCCCTGCAGCTCATTGCTCAGACTGCACAGTGCTGCTGCTGAGAGTGAGCTGTTCAAAAGGACATCCCTGTGTCCATCCAGGCCCTGCGCATGATAGAGGACAGGGAGTCTGAAAGCCAGACTGTCCAGCCTAAAACAAGACCTCTGCCCACCCTAGAGGCAGGCTGATGTTAGGGTGGCCAGATGTCCGGCTTTAGGCTGGACAGTCCAGTTTTCTGGCTACCTGTTCTCTGTCCGACGCAGTGCCTGGACAGACACAGGGATGTCCACCCTTTCAGTAGCTCACACTCAGACAGCTTCTCCTCCGTGTCTTCACAGAGCCATGGGGGCGTGGCCGCATGTTTAGTGGTGTGTCTTAATGGGAACTAGGGGCGCTGTTTCACATTTGGGGGAATGACTGGTGAGGTCTGGCTTTCTGGGGTGAAGACAGTGGCCACTCTAGCTGCTGTGGAGGTCACTGTTAAAGGGACGGGCTGCTGTAGCGGTCACTGTTAAAGGGACGGGCTGCTGTAGCGGTCACTGTTAACCCCTTGAGGACAGAGCCCATTTTGGCCTTAATGTCTGGGCCAAATTTTTGAATTCTGACATGTGTCACTTTATGTGGTAATAACTTTGGAACGCTTTTACTTATCCAGGCCATTCTGAGATTGTTTTCTCGTGACACATTGTACTTCATGACAGTCATAAATTTGAGTCAATATATTTCACCCTTATTTATGAAAAAATCCCAAATTTACCAAAAATTCTGAAAAATTTCCAAATTTCCAAATTTCAATTTCTCTACTTTCAAAATACACCGTAATACCTCCAAAAATAGTTATTATTTTACATTCCCCATATGTCTACTTTATGTTGGCATCATTTTGTAAACGTCATTTTACTTTTTTAGGACGTTAGGAGGCTTAGAAGTTTAAAAGCCATTTTTCAAATTTTCACCAAATTTTCCAAAACCATTTTTTTTTAGCACCAATGCAGATATAAAGTGATTTTGAGGGGCTTACATAATGAAACCCACCATAAATGACCCCATTTTAGAAACTACACCCCTCAAATTATAAAAAACTGCTGTTACAAACTTTGTTAACCCTTGAGGTGTTCCACAAGAATTAATGGAAAATGGAGGTGAAATTTCAAAATTTCACTTTTTTCGTAGATTATTCATGTTAATATTTTTTTTCTTGCAACATAGCAAGGGTTAACAGCAAACTAAACCTCAATTTACATTGCTCTGATTCTGCAGTTTACAGAAATACCCCATATGTGGTGGTAAACGTCTCTATGGGTTTGTGGCAGTGGTCAGAAGGAAAGGAGCGCCATACGGATTTTGGAGGCAAAATTTGCTAGAATAGTTTTTACGCACCATTTTGTAATTGAGAGACCCTGACGTACCCCTACAGTGGAAACCCTCATAAAGTGACCCCATTTTTGAAACTACACCCTTCAAAGAATATATTAAGGGGGGTACTGACCACTTTGACCCCTAAGCATTTTACGGAATTTGGAAACACTTGGCTGTGAAAATGAAAATTTTTTTTCTTCCAATAAAATGTTGCTTTAGCCCCAATTTTTTTTATTTGCATAAGGGGTAACAGGAGAAAAGCACCCCATAATTTGTTACCCATTTTCTCCTGAATACGGCAACACCCCATATGTGGTGGTAAAGTGCTGTGGGGGCACATGGCAGGACTCAGAACAGAAGGAGCGCCATATGGATTTTACAACACAGATTTTGATGGAGTGGTTTGCGGGAGCCATTGATTTTTATTTTTTTGAGCTATTGTCTTATGTGGGGGCTCATTTTTTGCAGGATGAGGTGAGGTTTTCATTGGTACCATTTTGGGGTAAATACGCCTTTTTGATCGCCTGCTATTACACTTTTTGTGAGGGAAGAGGGAAAAAATGGCTATTTTGGCATAGTTTTTTTAAAAAAAAATTTACAGCATTCGCCTGGGGGGCCATCTCATGTAATATTTTTATACAGCAGGTTGTTACGGACGCGGCGATACCCAATATGTCCAACTTTTTTATTGTTGGAAGGTTTTACACATTAGATGCATTTTTGAACAGAATAAAATCTTTTTTTTTTGTGTTGCCATTTTCAGAGAGCCATATTTTTTTCAGCTTTCAGGCGATTGTCTCAGGTAGGGTACCGTTTTTGCGGGACAAGATGGCGGTTTGATTGATACCATATTGGGGTAAATACGCCTTTTTGATCGCCTGCTATTACACTTTTTGTGAGGGAAGAAGGGAAAAAATGGCTATTTTGGCATAGTTTTTTTTTTATTTTTTTTATAGCATTACCCTGGGGGGCCATCTCATGTAATATTTTTATAGAGCAGGTTGTTACGGACGCGACGATACCCAATATGTCCAACTTTTTTATTGTTGGAAAGTTTTACACATTAGATGCATTTTTGAACAAAATAAAATCTTTTTTTTGTGTTGCCATTTTCAGAGAGCCATATTTTTTTCAGTTTTCAGGCGATTGTCTCAGGTAGGGTACCGTTTTTGCGGGACAAGATGGCGGTTTGATTGATACCATTTTGGGGTAAATACGCCTTTTTGATCGCCTGCTATTACACTTTTTGTGAGGGAAGAGGGGAAAAAAATGGCTATTTTGGCATAGTTTTTTTAAAAAATTTTTTATAGCATTCGCCTGGGGGGCCATCTCATGTAATATTTTTATAGAGCGGGTTGTTACGGACGTGGCGATACCTAACATGTTTATATATAGTGTTTTCTTTATTTTTAATGAATTAAAATGGGGAAAAAAATTGATTTTTTTAAACTTTTTTGTTTTACTTTTTTTTTACCACTTTTTTTTTTACACTTTTTTTTTTTTTACACTTTTTTCACTCAGACCCACTTGGTTCTTGAAGAACCAGTGGGTCTGAGGGCTGTATAATACACTGCAGTACACTGCATCCTTTAGCAGGAGCTTGAACAGGCTTACCTCTACCATGGCAAGCCAGACGAAAGCGTCTGGTTGCCATGGTAACCATCGGGACGCTGCCACAGCAGAGCAGCGTCCCGATGGGAGGGAGGGAGCTCTCTCCCTCTCACTGGCCACACCATTGGAGCGCTGCTGCAGCGCCCGATGGTGGAGGGAGGGAGCGCCCTCCCTGTTAACCCTTCCATGCCGTGGTCTTTATGGACCGCGGCATGGAAGGGGTTAAACGGCCGACATCGCTGCCAGCAGCGATGCCGGCCATTTGAAGCAGAGTGTCAGCTGTATGCTGACACTCTGCTTCCACCGCTCGGCCATCCTGAAAATTGGGGGGGGGGCACCCGGGGCAAATTAAAAATCATAATATGGGAAAGGAGGGGGGGGAAGGATCGGGGGCACCCGGGGGATAATTACCTTCATTAGCGGGATCTGATCCCCCGCAGTCTCGGACTGCGGGGAATCAGATCCTTACAGCCAGCCCCTGCATCGCCGTGATTGGCTAGTCTGCACAGACTAGCCAATCACAGCAATCGCCTTTATGGGGGGGGCACGGCTCCCCCCGAGGGCTTTACTGTGGATGGCTGGCTGTGTTTAACAGCCGCCATCACAGCATGTAAACCCCCCTGCACTGCGCAGGGGGGGATTACATTCAGGACGTACCGGTACGCCCTGTTGCGCGAACTACCTTGTGCTCAGGACGTACCGGTACGTCCTATGTCGCCAAGGGGTTAAAGGGACGGGCTGCTGTAGCGGTCACTGTTAAAGGGACGGGCTGCTGTAGCGGTCACTGTTAAAGGGGCGCGCCGCTGTAGAGATTACTCTCGATATCTTTTAACGACACACACAAACAGTAAATGAAATAAATTAAATATACCCAGGCGAAGCCGGGTTCTTCAGCTAGTTGTCCATAATGGTGTTATGTAATGGATGCCCATCATCATCATCCTCCATAATGGACAACAATTTCTGTAAAGTCCTTCTCTCCGCCACCTTGACCACAGAGTCCAGTTTCATGCCAAGAACTGACCCTGCACGCCAAACCAGCTTATCCAGTCTCATCTCTCCTTTTACTGCTACCTCCCCAACACACCACAGCATAAAAAAGACAGCTTGACACGATCGTCTGGTAAAACATCTGCAGAAGCTTCTTACATACATTAAAGGAACCTAGCCTTCTGTAGTGTAGTCACAGGATGTCTCCGAACCCGGGGCTTATACTGAGGCTGTAGGTAAACCAAAATATGGTCTGATTTTCCCAGAGGTGGCAGGGGTATAGCTGTGTATGCATCTTTCACATTAGAATAAAGGAGATCAATTGTCCTATTTTTTGTTGTGGGACAATCCACATACTGATGAAAAGCAGTGAGTACTGAGTCCAATATAATATGATTAAAATCACCAGAGATAGCGATGAAAGCCTCAGGATGCTGCGTCTGAAGCCCCACGATACTTGAGTATATCACATCACACGCAGTTTCAACATCGGCGTGAGGGGCAACATAAACACAAACAGTAATAGCGTGGGACAACTCTCTAGGTTAATAATACGGTCAAAGGCTCACCGCCAACAGTTCAATATCCCGATAGCAGATCACCTCCTTCACAGTTACATGTCCCAGATTACACCATCTGATGTTCACAAACAACACGAGTCCCCCACCTTTACTTTTGCTGCACCGTTTACAGTCTCGGTCCGCACTCACGGTAGTAAAACCGGGAATATCCACATTAGCATCAAGAACATTGCCACTTAGCCACGTTTCCGTAAAGCAGCGAAGACTACATTCACTGTATAACCGCTGATTGCGAACCAGCGCCGCCAGTTCGTCTATCTTATTAACCAGGGAGTTGACGTTCCCCATTACCACCGAAGGAATGGATGGTTTATACCTCCAGCGTTTCTCCATGCGCCTAGCCTTAAAGAAGAACTCCCGCAAAAATTTTTATTCCATGTCCTGCTAGAAATGTACATGATGTAATCTGTAATGAATGTCATTTTCTTACCAGTGGCTGTGTTTTTGAGTTATATCTCCCTGATGTTTGTCATCTGTGTCATGTGACCAGCAATTAGACTCACCAACTCACACATCACCTTATGTGTGGACAGCAAGTCTAATTCTCTATGCATTCCTATGGGAGCCTCCCTTTCAGTCTCATAGGAATTAATATAGCAGTAACTGGCTTCCTGTCCTGGGTCAGTTGGAGGTCAGGGAGTTGGTCACATGACCCAGCTACAATTAGAAGAGAGGGGATAACTCAGAAATGCAGTCTCTGGTGAGAAGATTGCATTATATCATGCACCTTTCTAACAGGTCAGAGAATAAAACTTTTTGCGGGAGTTCTTCTTTAAGCTTAGCACCAACCCTACGGCCCCTGGGCCTCCTCCGCAATTCTACTGGAATAGAATGCCTCTTTCCGGCGTGACCCTCTGACCGCAGCGCTAAAAACTCCTCTCTCGTAAAAACAAGGTTAGGTCTTGCACACATGTATGGAAACAGATTCCATGTCCATAGGACACACAAAAGAAAAGAGCAGAAAAACAGAGCTGCTGGAAAGGCTGCCACCCCAGCGGTGCCATCTAGCGGCACCATCGAGCTTGAGTGTGTGGCTCAGCTAATTATGTAGTAATCTCTACATAATACTGTGGTTGGTGTGTGTTATTTTTGAATAGAATACAGGTGCAATGTATACTGACACCAACTATATCTACTTCATAGTATGCGGAATATAGAATTGTAGTGAAGACTGACACATGCGTGTTAAGGACTTCGGGCTGAATTAATTGCAGTATTCTGCCATTCATTTCTATGGGGACTATTTTATTTTTAAACATAAAATTATTAAAAACAAGAAATCTGATTGACTCCAGAATTATGTAGCACACTTCTCAGTGCTGAGAGCTTTGAAAGATAGTTTGAGTCTGTATTCTAAGTGTATTAATTGTAGAAACCTGGAGAAGAAGAATGCAGAAATAAATGGAATAAAAATAGTGCAGTTTCAAGCACTAGAACAAGTATAATGAGGGACCTGCTTGTAAGAACTTACAATCTGTAAGGAGATAGGGAACGCCATTTTAGCAAAATAGGGACATAAATATAAAGCTGCATGAGCCAGTCACCAGACGATGCCTGTTGTGCTTCTGAGTGTATGGGGTGAGTTTTGAGTTGGTAGATAGAATGGGTTTAATGTGTAAATCTTTTTATTTCTTCAATGTGTCGGTTGCCCATCATGTGAGGAGGTACTTACTTGATGGGGTCACTTATTATTAATGTGAGGCACATGAAAGTCTAAATTGATAAAACCATGTTCCTCACATTAATAGTAACCCCGTCAACTACTTCCTCACATAATGGACAACATGGAAAAACAACATATCCTATTCTTGTCTGTTTTCTGGACATGATTAGGCAGCATGCTCACAGCCGGGATCTGTGTTTTGCGGATCTGCAACTTTCAGACTGCAATACATTAATGACAGTTTGAATGAGGCCTTTATGTGAGAAACATGGTTTGGGCCGCCATGTGACTTATATAAATGAGAAGTAAATGAGGAGGTGAATGATGGTGTTAATTAAAATTAAAGGGGTGGTCTAAGTTAATTTTTTTGTTCTTTGTATGTTTCTAACTAGTCAAATACAACAGCTTTTAAATGCACTTTGTGCTTCCAAAGCTACTTCTTTCTCAGATTTCACTCAGGGTCACGTGACCTGTGATGTTAGCTTTTTTCCCTGCTCTGCTAAAGTTCATACACAAGCAGATAAGAGTCTGTACCGCTGTGCTGGCCATGTCACCCTGCACTAGCTGAGCTGCCAGCTGCTCTGTGTATCCTTCTCCCTGGATTTTTTTCAGATAAAGCATTAACCCCTTCAGCCAGCACAGGGCTGAAGACTTTATTACATTAGCTGCAGGCAGTGAGGAGTCAAATGCTGGGCACATGAGCTGACAGAGGAGTTCTGCAGAGTATTGCATAAAAAGGTAGGGGGAAGTTCCTGTGTGTACTTTATCAGCAGTGTCATTGTACCGCTGGGACTTGTAGTCCTACACATACAACATGCTGCTGAGTAGTATCCCAGCAAGCATACATGTCACTTGTATTCACTCCCTTTGCAGAGAGGGGGGAGGGGCAGAGACTGTTGTTATAGCATGTAAACAAAGGCCAGAAGAGAACCAGGGAAATGAGGAAATATAGATTTGTTTTGCCTAAAACTTGCTTAGATTAGGTTATATATTGCTGTCCATCAGATTTACAGTGCTATATATTTTTTTTTCATAACTCTGACAACCCCTTTGTGATTTTATAAATTTGGACCTCCATGTGCTTCATATTAATAGTAAATGACCCCATCATGTATCTCACATTAACACCATGTTGTCGATTTATATGAGGAGGTACTTAATGGAGTCACTTTTACTATTAATTTGAGGCACATAGAAGTACTAAAGTAATAACACTATGTGCATCACGTTAATACAGACCTATACCATTGTCTCCATGAAGCACACACCTTTCACCTGCATCTCCACATAAAAATAGCAGGAAGCTTCTCATGCAGCAAGACATCCTGGATGTTGTAGGATAAAGAACCTGTGCTGATGTCATTGCCGTGTGACCAGTATTGTGGATATTACTGGTCACATGGCGATCACATCATCACAGATCTTTTTTCCTACCAGCATACAGCATGCTGTTGAGTTTAGACCCTTCACCACAGTATTCAACTGTATCATCCCCTCGAGGACAGTAACACAGTTGAGTTCAGAAGGACACCTGCAGCCGTTGAGCATCAAAAGAGCTTGAGTAGACCCCCGGCTTGAGTAGCCTTCCCTATAGGGTCTATGGCCAATCCGCCCCTGGTGAGAACACTGTGTGAACTAGTGTGTGTGCGATGTTCTTTAACCGGAAAAGATGCTAAGCTGCACAATAACGCAGTTTAGTATACAAAAAAATGGGTAATCCCAGTATCAAAGTATCAACAATGTACATACAGTTGAATGATGGGTCAGGATGAAGGATGAGGTTGAAGGGGGGCAGGGTAACTGATAGTAATGGTTTTGGCATCTGAGAACCTGTTCATACGACTGTGCTTGGGAAAGTTGTCATCTTGATCATTTCTACAATATAGACAGCCAAAGTCCACCAAAGTGAGAGTCGCTGCAGTTTAGCAACTAGGGAACCCTCTACTATTAATGTTCATTTACCTTGCAAGAGTGATAATTTTTTTATATTAATAAAGTTGCACATGTGTTAAAACATAACTCAGAGCATTCTTTTTTTACTTTAGTTTTGGATGTTTGTTTAATTTGAAGTTTTGTGACACTTTACACCGAAAAGTAAGATTTTCCAAATTTGTTCCTCTTTGTAGTAGTTTTCCCTTTAAAGTAGGATTACTTGAGGAGCAAACAAAGCGTTGTGGCTGATGGTTCCATGTGGTCTTTTTATTAATTTCCATTTGATTTTATTTTTTTTTTTGTTTTGTTTTTCAGGAAATGATGTAAAGACAGGCTTGATATTTGATCCTAGAACCAAGGCTTTAGTTCTCAATGGCAAGCCGGGTCATCTTCAGTTTTACTCAATGCATGATGACAAACAGCTTTATAATGTAAGTTTGTGACCTCCATTTGAATTATAGCATATATATATATATATATATATATATATATATATATATATATATATATATAATTTTTTTTTTTCCCTTCATTGACAACACATATTTAAACTATGAACACTGGGTGGGGGGGGGGGGGGATTTTGCTTGAGTCTGCATTGTCTTAACCTAGGCAACATTTATCAAATGTCACTTGTTTGATATATTTGTCTTATCCTTAAACCTAACACTTTTCTCTAGAAAAGCTGCTCCAGGCTGTGACTTTTTGCAACGTTTTAAAGGTCTCAATGATAAATCAGAGTGAAACTCATTAACATAGCTAACCATACCTACTTTTCCACCCACATTACAAAACGCCAGTCTTAATAAATGTGCCCCCTAGTTCCTATTCTGTATAGATCACTTCATACCAGTGATAACATTATCATCTAAGGCAGGATATCCAATTATCAACTAAGGCAGGATCTGGCTAATCCCAGGGCTACACCTAGCCTTCTTGCATTTTTTATTGCTTTTAAAGGGGATGTCCGATATAACAAAAAAATGTTCGACAACCGTTATATTAACATAAAAAAACTGGATACAGTGTATAAGTGAGGACTGTTATTCAACCAATAGCCCCTCCCTCTATTACCGAGACCACTTCACGCAGCTGCAGATACAAATAAATTATAAGTTTTACTGAATCTTTTACCAAAAAACTAGATGTCAATCTCCACGATGTCTCCTGCTTTCAGATTGTATTACAGGGGCCTGGCAGTCACTGTAAAAACCGATGCCGGCGGATTAACACTTTCTGTGCCATGGTCACTAAACTGTATACCAATCTGCTCCTCCTGCTCTATAACATGCTGCTTGCGGATTATTTTGCATTTTTATGGTGACAGATTCCCATATAAAGCCTACAAGGGAGTAGCTCATTGGTCACATAGACATAGTCATTAATAATAAATGAGTACTTTTGTGCAGTTAAGAAAAGCATTTGGTTTGCAGAGCAGCCCCCTGCAGCTATCCCCAGTGATGTTTATACAGAAACACGGCTGATTGCACAGGCACATTTTGTACTCCTTGCTTGTATTACCAAGGTTTTTAAATGTGATACTGTTAAGTTATGTATTCCAATACATTTTTGTATCCATTAGTTGCATTATGGTAACATGAGTGTTCTTGCATATAGCTGGATATCATACAACAAGAGTTTGTCAATCAAGCTGGACTACAGCATTTGGATTTGGTGAAGGCTGCATTCAATGCAAAGGGAAACTGGCTAGCAACTGTTGAAGAGCTGAAAAGAAAAGGAACAGATTGTCTTGAAGTACATCTGAAGTTTTGGCAATACAGTGAGAAGCAGCAGAGGTAACCATTCTAGGTTATACAATAGGGAAATAGACCAACTACTTTGCAGCTTCTGACATCTTGCCCTCATTAGAAGGGGATTGTGCCAGATCTGCTGGTATTTAAGATTGTACAAAATTATTATTGAAACACACAGGTATAGATTTACTAATCGTACAGATGGTGTAAGACAGGTTTAGGCCAGCGCCAGATTCAGGCTGGATGATAATTCTGGTGCAGGGATAGGAACCTTTGTAGTTCTCAGAATACAGCGAACTGGGGCATCTCCTTCACTTTAAATTACTGCTGTAACAACACTCTCCATACTAAGACATACTTCGAATCTGTCAATACCAACAGCTAATATTCACTATTCCAGCTAACACCATAAAAAATGGCTACAAATCTTACTATACAGTCAGTTTAAACAGATCAGACCCAACTTCACAAATGATGATACCTTCTATCAACAAGAATACGAAAAATTAAGAGGCAACCAAAAAAGTACTAGAAAACTGGTCAAGTCGGTGTAGCAAAAAGCCTCATCTATGTCAAATACCAAAAAAGTACACCTCTGATAGATAATAAACAATTTATTGTTGCATAATATATACGAAATTTAAAACAATGGTGGTAACTACACATGCAAAAACAGGAGGAGCACACAAAGGTAATAGTGGTTACAGCTAAGTACTCAACATAGGTACAAACATTGTATTGTAATCAATAATAAAGTGCATGTGCAAACTCTAATACAAAAATGTAGTACATGTAACAGAGTACAATAACATAGAACTAGTAATAAGATCAAAATACAGACCAGTATGAACCTCCAACCCCGACGTACGTTTCGCTAATGCTTCCCCGCCAGGGCCTAGTCTCATGGATTCCTGCAGGAGGTGACCATTTCCCTTCTCCGGTCTGTTCCCTTCCCTCTTACTCTTGGTGTGGCTATACCCTCCACACCAGAGCGTGACACCTACATCACGTTCAAGCCATAACTCCGCCCCCTTTTCCCTGCTCCTAGCATGAGGGCGACTTGCACTAGCAGGAGGCGTGCCTGGGCTCCTTCCTGCAAGAGTGAAGCCCCCCAGGCACCTTACTGGCTCATTTGCATACCAAATAAACTGGATTTTCAGAAGATAGAAAACATCTGTTGCTGGAACAAAGGCACATCTGGAAATAAGGTACTAAGTGCTACTAGGCCATGACTTTACTTCAATAGGGATAATCCTGGTGACAGATTTTCTTTAAGGCATAATTTTACAGCAGAATTGTGGAACAATTTTAGCGCAAAATGCCACATTTTAGGCCATGCACTTTGCCACTTTCTACTATTACCCTTACCTTTTTTAGCACGTCAGGAAAAAAAGTGTACCAATTTGCACTATTTTTTAGACAGATTTTTGGCACAAAAGTAAATCTGGACCACAGTGCTATAAATATACACTTATGTACTGTGTGGTGGTATTTTTTACTAACTGTATTATTGGTAATATTACTCTATTTTTCTCATGATTCTATTGTGGGGTGTGTGTCAGATGGTGGCCATGGAGCATTGTTGGGGCACAGGCGCTGCGGCATCCTAATTCATATGTTGTTGTTTTCCAATGGCTGATCAGATCTGTTTTATCAGTTGGAATGTGCGGGGTTTGAAAGAACCCACCAAACGTAGAGCACTGTGGGATAATTTGAAGCAGTACCAACCAATTATATGCTGTCTGCAGGAAATGCATTTGATGGTGGAGCTTATTGCTTTGCTATCTGCAGCTTGGATAGGTCACGCTTACCACTCCGCTTATTCTACATATGCTAGAGGAGTTAGTATTCTTATTCACCGCTCTATAGTGTTCCAATGTTTAGCTAGTGAGATAGACCAGGATGGCTGCTACATTTGCCTTTATTGCACAGTGTTTAATGTGGAATGCATAATAGTGGGACTTTATATGCCGCCTCCATATTCTTCCGCTGCTCTATACAAAGTCCTGAGGTTTGTAGCCAAATATACCAATGTGCCAGTGCTAATCATGGGGGATTTCAATATAGCTCCTTGTCCGCGGCTGGACAGATTTAGCCCTTTAGGGCAGTCACTGCCCTCGGGTACGTCAGTGTTGGAGAGATTTTTGGAGGAAGCCGACTTCTGGCGTCTCAGGAATCCCACTGTCCAAAGCTTTTCCTGTTGTTCTAGTACATATCGGTCTCTTTCAAGAATTGACCTGATGGTTAGAAATGACAAAATGGGCCGTCTGGTGCGACATGTTAAGTACCTGCTCAGGCGCATCTCGGACCATTCGCCTATGGTATTGTATGCAGCTCTGTCGCTTCCCCGTGTTAGAAATGGGGCTCAGTGGAGATTTAACGTTCTGGTTGCAGGTCATGGAAGATATAGAGGGAATAAGGTATAAGATTCTGGAGTTCTTTGACTTAAACAAGGGCACAGCTTTCGAAAATGGTGGTTTGGGAAACCGCGAAGGCATATGTTAGAGGGCTGCTTATAGCAGAAATCAATAGGACTAAAAACAAAACGAAAGCTTGTACAAGGGATCTGGAGTTGAAATTGCAGTTAACTGAAAGGGAGTATTTGGCTGATCCGTCGGAAGAGAAGGCTAGGATGTGGCAAACAGCCCAAAAGAATCTAGATGACCAATTGCTAACTCTGGCAGATAACAAACGTTTCTTCCAGAAACAAAAATACTATGAGGAGGGAGAAAGGGCAGGGCGCCGTTTGGCTATAATGTCTAAACCCCATCAGGATACTGCTTATGTGGCGGCCCTACAATCTAGCATGGGGGAGTTATGTACTCAGCCAGAGGAGGTTCTAGGAATCTTTAATAGATTCTACTCCTCATTGTATCAGTCCAGGGCTAACCCTACGAAGGAGGAGCTTGACTCCTTCTTAACACCGCTTCCATTGCAGAGGCTGAGTGTAGAACAAAAGGAATTGTTGGAAGCACCTTTCAAACTCCCGGAATTGGAGGAGGCCTTAAAATCTATGTCGACTAATAAGTCCCCGGGAGTGGATGGGCTCCCTGCAGAACTATTCACTGTATATAAAGGAGAGTTACTACCACACCTACTAGAGGTATATGAAGAGGCATATGAAGAGGGAAGACTTCCAGATTCTATGAACCAGGCTATAATAGTTGTGCCCCCGAAGGAGGGCAAAGATTTACTGCAAGCTGAATCATATAGACCTATATCGTTGCTTACGGTAGAATATCAAGTTGCTGGCCAAAATGATGGCCAACAGGTTGTCATCGGTTATATCACATATTATTCATCCTGATCAGGCGGGCTTTATGCCCAATATGTCTACCGCGGTCAACATACGTAGGTTATACCTGAATATTCAGGCAGGTCAGGTTCACGCCTCGGATGCGGCGGTCGTGTCTCTTGACGCGGCCAAGGCATTTGACAGCGTGGAATGGCGTTATCTATGGGCAGCGCTGCATAGGTTGGGCTTTGGACAGAAATTTGTCTCTTGGATAAAGCTACTTTATTCCTCTCCTATTGCGAGAATACGGGCCAATGGCATGCTGTCTGATACTTTTCCACTTTTCCGTGGAACCACACAAGGGTGCCCATTGTCACCACTATTGTTCGCGATCGCAATTGAACCTCTTGCAGCAGCATTGAGATCAGCTGAGATGGTAAAAGGGTTTACTTATGGAACAGTATGTGAGAAGGTGGCACTTTATGCGGATGACCTCCTGTTGTTCCTGAAGGATTGGAGACAGTCTTTACCCCAGACTATGGCAATCATTGATTCTTTTGGCACTTTATCAGGGCTCCGAATCAATTGGTCTAAGTCTGTCCTTATGCCACTCCATAGGACAGGGGACATAGCGGATATATCGACCAATAATTTGCAGATAGTGAGGGAAATTAAATATTTGGGAATTAAGATAACACCAAATGACAAAGACTGAGAGGTTAAATGTGCAGCCATTACTGGTCTCTTTTCAACGTAAAGTGCAAGTATGGACTAGGTTACCGTTGTCGATGATTGGGAGGATAAATCTCATCAAAATGGTTTTGATGCTGCAGCTGCTATACGTGCTCCACAATGCTCCAAGGTGGGTTCCCATTCGGGTCTTTCATAAGGAGAATGCAATATTTAGGGATCTAATATGGAAAAGAGATGTATCCCCCCTGTATCAAACTAGATACATTACAAAGGGCTAAATCGGATGGTGGCTTGGCGGTTCCGAACCCCTGGTTATATTATTTAGCATCCCAATTGCAACATATTAGGGGATGGGGGGATATGGCGAGTCTTAACAAATCTGGAAAGATTGTACAATTTCTCCTGGGGTCGGACTCGTTGCTGGGAGCATTGGAAGGAGGCTCTTATCTAAAAGTGCCGTGTATCCTTTGCTGTATACCATTCATAAAGTATGGTGGAAAGTGAGGGAGGTGGCTGACATTGCGGGATATTCAGTATTCACCCCCATATGGCCTAACTTCATATACCCAGAGGTGCAAAAAGTGGACAGCTTTCCATTGTGGAGGGAGAAGGGTTTAGTATATCTTAGGCAGCTGTACACTGAGGGGGCCCTCAAATCCTTCTCGCAACTACAGCAGGAAGGGTTAAGGGTTCAGGGGTTATATTGTATTATGTATACTATTGTTTGAAAAAATGCAAATAAAAACTATCTGATTCAAAAATTACTATCACTGCCTATACAGACGCTAAAAAAAATAATACTTTATTGAATCACTATTAACACCTTAAGGACCCAGCCATTTTTCACCTTAAGGACCAGGCCATTTTTAGCAAATCTGACATGTCTCACTTTATGTGGTGATAACTTTAGAACGCTTTTACTTATCCAGGCCATTCTGAGATTGTTTTCTCGTCACATATTGTACTTCATGACAGTGGTAAATTTGAGTCAAAATATTTCATTCTTATTTATAAAAAAAAATACCAAATTTACCAAAAATTTTGAAAAATTTCCAAATGTCAATTTCTCTACTTTTAAAATACATAGTAATGCCTCCAAAAATAGTTATGACTTTACATTCCCCATGTGTCTAATTCAGGTTTGGATCATTTTGAAAATTACATTTTTTTTTTTGGACTTTATTAGGCTTAGAAATTTAGAAGCAAATCTTGAAATTTTTCACAAAATTTCCAAAACCCACTTTTTAAGGACCAGTTCAGGTTTGAAGTCACTTTGTGAGGCTTCCATCATAGAAACCACCCAAAATGACCCCATTTTAGAAACTACACCCCTCAAGGTATTCAAAACTGATTTTACAAATGTTATTAACCCTTTAGGTGTTCCACAAGAATTAAAGGAAAATGTAGCCAAAATTTCCGAATTTCACTTTTTTGACAGATTTTCCATATGAATCATTTTATTCTGAGAATAAAGCAAGGGTTAACTGCCAAACAAAACTCAGTAATTACTACCCTGATTCTGTAGTTTACAGAAATGCCCCATTTGTCATCGTAAACTGCTGTACAGGCACACGGCAGGGCGCAGAAGGAAAGGAATGCCAGGGCAGATTTCACTGGAAAAAGTTTAAGTTGCCATGTCACATTTGATGCACCCCTAGAGTAGGAAACTCCAAAAAACTGACCCCATTTTGGAAACTACGGGATAAGTTGGCAGTTTTGTTAGTGCTATTTTAGGGTACATATGATTTTTGTTAGCTCTATATTACACTTTTTGTAAGGCAAGGTAACAAAAACTAGCAGTTTTGGCATTGTTTTTATTTTTTGTTATTTACAACGTTCATCTGACAGGTTAGATCGTGTGATATTTTTATAGAGCAGGTCGTTACGGACACGGCAATATCTAATATGTATACTTTTTTTTAAATTTATTTAAGTTTTACACAATATTTTTGAAGCACAAAAAAAATGTCACATTTTAGTGTCTCCATAGTCAGAGAGCTGTAATTTTTTTTATTTTTTGGGCGATTGTCTCAGGTAGGGGCTCATTTTTTGTGGGATGAGATGAAGATTAGATTGGTACTATTTTTGGGGGCATACGCTTTTTTGGTCGCTTGGTATTACATTTTTTTGTGATGAAATGTGACAAAAAATGACCTTTTTTTTTTTTAGACAGTTTTTATTCATTTTTTTACGGTGTTTTTTCTATTTTTATGTGTTTCTTTATGGGGAAGGGGCTTTTTTTATTAAAACTTTATTATTTTTTTAATTTTTTTTTTTTTTTTGTTAAAACACTTTTATTTAACTTTTTCTTTAACATTTCACTTATGTCCCAGTAAGGGACTTTAACATTTCAGGGTCTGATCCCTGATTGAATGCAGCACAATACATCTGTATTGTGCTGCATTCAACTGTCAGCGTCTCACACTGTGAGACGCTGACCGTTGCCTAGGAGACCCAGCGCTGTGGCTGGGTCTCCTGGGCTTCCGTAGATGGGAGTCCCGATGCCTCTGGGCAAGGCATCGGGGCTTCCATCTCCGCCATCGGGCCCCACCGCCTCATGGGGACCCGATGGCTTTAAAAGCTGCCGCAATTACCTTGTATGCCACGGTCAGCGTGACCGCGGCATACAAGGGGTTAATCCTCCGGCATCGGTGTAATCACCGGTGCTGGCAGATACAGCAGAGGCCCGGCTGTTAGTATCAGCCGGGCCCCTGCTGCAGATTGCGGCAGCGGGCAGCAGCAGCACCTTAACCCTAGGACGAGAATGCTCGTCCTAGGGCGTTAAGTAACGCCATATTAGGACCAGCATTCTCGTCCTAGGTCGTCAAGGTGTTAAAAGGAAAACAAATTACTGTTCATGGCAGTAATTTAGACTTGTTTACACTGGGTGTTTGTATTGCCTCCTCCTCGCTTACAGGCTAGTGCACGCTCTGGTTACTTACCTGGCTGTGCCTCCCTTGCTGGATGGCTTCAGCCTGTAGCGGAGAACGACTTCCATTTGTTTAATTTTTGCCTACATTGTTTGGGGTGTTTTTTCATTTTCCTTTTATTAGTGATTCAATAAAGTATTATTTTTTTAGCGTCTGTATAGACAGTGATAGTAATTTAATACTAGGACACACACCCGCTATAATTTATTACCCGTGATTGTTAGTTATTTTTCTGTTGGTTTAGGAATGGCAGGTATCACCAACGGCTTCAGATTACTAACAAAGACATATAAACATACATGTAAGGAGTTGGTGGGCGCTACAGACATACCTCCAGAATAAGATTGTTCCTCGTGGTTTTTCAAGGGTAATCCAGACTTCTGCCGTAAGGAAAACACTTTACAGCAGACTATCGAGAAATTTACTGTGCAGCTCAAGAAACAGAAACATTCCCAGTTTATTTGCGATACTAGCGATTTTCAGGGAGGGACGTATCCTGGAGTTTTCCAATATTAAGACTCATGCTCTTGAGGTTGACACTGAGATATCTTCCTCTGAAAGCGATTTTGATTCTGACACTACTCGAGGGACTATTTCTAGTAGAGGGCAACCCAGAGGTGGTGGTAGGAGCCCCCGTACTAGAGGTCGGGGAAATCCCAACAGGGGGATTTTTTAGGCAAAGGCCCACCGATGTCTGATTACCTTCTGCGCAACAAGCGGGACCCGAAAGCCTTTGCTAGATCCACTACTGTGAATAACTCTGACCTCCAAGTTATTAATCTATCACAAAGACCCCTCATCGCAGCTGAAACCATGCTTCTAGGGAAAGGACTGTCATATGTGCCAACTCACAAATTTGACCTTTTTGAGTGGGTAAAGGACCTGGAATTGTTTGGGAGGAAACTTAAGTGGATGAAATTTTTCGCCACTCACGATCGACAACATTGTGAGGCATTGGGGATCGAAGTGCCTGATTTACAGGGAGAAGAAGGAGAAAGAGACCCGGGACAGGGCCCGTTCACGACACTTCGACCTCCTTCCCCAAAAAGTGCACACATTGGCGACAACACCTCCATTGACATATTTTTAAAAGTAGTCATTGACCAATTATCCCATTTGGATGGTGGGAAGGGGGGGCCCTACCAATCTCTCACCATCTGAGATTGACGATGTTGTAATTAAACCCTCTGACAAGGGGGGCAACATCGTCGTCATGGTCCGGGGGACATATTTGAGCATGTGTGAGGCCATCCTTAGGGATGCTAAGTGTTATCAGGTCCTAACATCGAACCCACTTAAGGAATATTGGTGTATGTTGAGAGACATGTTGGCTTCCGCTCCTGATGACAGACTGATTAGTCAAGCGGAATACGATTTTCTCCTCCCCACCCATCCGATGACTGCTTCTATAATCTGCCCAAGGTACATAAAGGGACAAACCCCCTTAAGGGCAGACCTATAGTGGCAGGCACGGATGGTCTGACACAAAATGTGGGCATTTATGTCTACATTGTCCTTTGCCCCTTTGTCACTGCGTTACCATCCTTTGTTAGTGACTCGATGGATATCCTCAAAAAACTTGAGGGTGTCTACCTGGAGCCAGGTGTGTTTCTGGCAAGTCTGGACGTCGAGTCCCTATATAGCAGTATTCCACAGGCATTAGGGTGCGAAAAGGTTGGTGTCTTCCTTAGTGAGAGGGAACAACACCTACGCCAACATAATGACTTTGTCCTTGATCTCCTACGCTTCATCCTGGAGCATAATGTTTTTCTTTTCGATCATTGTCTCTTCCACCAGCTCAGGGGGGTGGTTATGGGGAGTCTGTTCGCCCCATCGTTCGCTAACCTGTACCTGGGCTGGTGGGAGAGGGAGATCGTTTTTGGGGATGATCTGGAATATTGGTCCAATAAGATCGAACTATGGGCCAGGTACATCGATGATGTACTTATATTCTGGAAAGGCACTAAGGAAGAGTTCGGGCGCTTTGTGGATAGGCTTAACAAAAACGACTTGGGCTTATTCTTCACGTCCGAGATCCAGGACACTACTTTCACATTCCTGGATCTGTTAATTGTGAAGGAGTCTGATGGCCATATAGCCACTAGCCTTTTCCGCAAACCCACCACCACGAACAGTCTCCTTAGATGGGACAGCTGGTATCCGCATTCACTGCGACGCAGCATCCCCAAGGGACAATTTCTCAGACTGAGGAGAAATTGTTCCACTGTTTCGGATTTTCGAAGAACCGCATCTGATTTGCAAGCACGATTTGACTGACGGGGATATCCGTCACATGTCGTCAGATCGGCTTACCAACATGCTCTATGCAGTAATAGACAGGAGCTCCTAAGTCCGAAACCTAGGGATGAGCAGAGGGGATTGGTCCGGATTGTCGCTACATACGACACAGCACATCAGGATGAGAGGGATCCTTCAAACGTATTGGGGTATCCTCACCTCGGATCGGGCATGTACTCGGTCGGACCCCTTCCATCACATACAGACGGGGTCGTAACCTACGGGATCGGCTGGTACACAGTTTGTACCAGCCTCCAACATCACAGACTTGGCTTGCCCACAAACCGTGTGGTACCTACAAATGTGTGTTGCCTCATCACCACAGGTGGTACCTTTACGAGCTCTAAATCTGACCGTAGGTACGACATCTTGTCTTTCATAAACTGTCATACTTGGAGGCTAAGCTAATCACACTTGGAGGTAATCTATCTCATCTCGTGTGTCTGCGGCTCTAAGTACGTAGGCAAAACCATCTGGAAGCTTAAACGCAGGATTGGGGAACCCCTTGGTGTCGCCCAGAAAAAACGGGACACCTGGGTGGCACGCCACGTGAACACCTTGCACAATGGTGATCCACATTCCCTCCGGTTTCAGGGCATTGAGACCGTTCGACTATCTGCAAGGGGCGGTGATCTGGACAGGATTTTATTACAAAAGGAGGCAAGATGGATCTTTTGCCTCCGGACTGTACAACCGAGGGGTCTGAATGAAAACATTTCATTGGTACGTTTCATAGGATGACCCCCCTGTCCTTTACCCCTGTGAGAAGTCCTTGGAGTTATTATGCGAATGTGCTGTACTTATCTGCTACATGAATATTGGGCTCCTGATGATACTCTATTGTTGAAACGCGTAGAGCCAGTTTAATCTTTATCTATTACCACAGGGTCTATAGTGTTGGAAGCTAGTGGTGGGCTGGTGGGAGAGGGAGATCATTTTTGGGGATGATCTGGAATATTGGTCCAATAAGATCGAACTCCCCACTGGCCCAGATGGAAAGGGCCAGTGGGGAGTTGTTTGGAGCGCTCCTGCACCTGCAGTTTTGTCTCCTACCCCCAAAGGCTGTAACTTGGATTGGTTATGGGGATGCACCTGCTGAATATACGTGCTACCTAGCAGCTTAGGTGCCCCTTATTGAGAATTCTTGCCTCTCTTTCCCTTCATCGCCCGGACCTGCGGGGTGTTTGGAGCGCTCCTCCTAATGGGGGCATGCCATTACCCCGACGGGTTGTAACATGGACGATGTTATGGGATAATTGGGGCTGGGCAGGATACCTTTCCCACTTCACCATCAGTTTTGGTAGACTCCTGTATTTGTGGACAAGTGTATGTAAGGGGTGTTCATCTATTGATTGTAATTACCGTATTTTTCGCCCCATAAGATGCACTTTTTTCCCCAAAAAATGGGGGGGAGAAATGCCCCTGCGTCTTATGGGGTGAATGCTAATAAGCGCTTCCATTATGGAAGCGCTCAATAGCACCGGAGGACCGGGAAGCGGTGAAGACTCTGTACTCACCGCTTCCTGGACCTCCGTTCGGCTGTGCTGTGCACAGCATGAGGGCGCTCTGTGGCCTTACGCTGTGCGTGCAGGGTCACAGCACAGCCGACAGGAAGAAGAGAGAGTGCAGGCGGAGAGGAGCGTCCAGGAGCAGGGGAGGTAAGTGGATTTTTTATTTTTACTGGCATTGCGGGCTCATAATGGGGGTTAATAAGAGGTATGGAGGCTGAAGTGAGGCATAGGGAATCATATGGGGCCTAGAGTGACGCATGGGGGCTGAAGTGATGGGCTGATATGGGGGCTAATTACAGGCATTGGGGCTGAAGAGAGGCATGGGGCTCTTATTTGAGGTCTGATTGGGGATCATTAACATTGGGGTCTGAGCTGAGGTCTGATTGATTGGGGTCTTATTAACATTGGGGGTCTAATTGCTGGTCTGACCTGAGATCTAAAGAAAAATATTTTTTTCTTATTGCCCTCCTCTAAAACCTAGGTGCGTCTTATGGGGCGAAAAATACGGTACCTCCATCAGTCGGTGAGGCTTCACCAGGCCCTGGGTCTGTTCATGGCAGTAATTTAGACTTGTTTACACATTGACCTTTTCAGGGATCCTGGGTGTTTGTATTGCCTCCTCCTCGCTTACAGGCTAGTGCACACTCTGGTTACTTACCTAGCTGTGCCTCCCTTGCTGGATGACTTCAGCCTGTAGCGAAGAATAACTTCCATTTTTTTAATTTTTGCCTACATTGTTTGGGGTGTTTTTTCGTTTTCCTTTTAATAGTGATTCAAAAAAATATTGTTTTTAGTGTCTGTATAGGCAGTGATAGTTCTATATGCACAGAGGTAATGCTACCAGTCACTGGGTAGACCACCTTCTTGACTTCAAAGCTCATTAATTAGGGATGAGTGAATCTACTTTGGATGGAACATGCAAAGTCGATTTGCATACAACTTTGTTCCAATACTGTACGAAGCGAGCGCTCTGCACAGTATTAGACTGTATTGGCTCCGATGAGCCAAAGTCAGTATTCTAACAAAGTTTTATGCGAATCGACTTTGGATGTTTCATCCGAAGTTGATTCGCTCATTCCTACTCAGAATGATTAGAAATGTAAATAAAATACAAGTTTTATTGAATCTTTACCCACAAAATGATATATCTGATCATCTACTCCTGATTTTTAACCTCTTGCCTACCACCGCATGACTTTATACATTGTATTGCTCTTGTCTGTAACCAGAGGAATAAAAGCGCCGGGTTACATCGCTGTCTACCAGCGCCCTGTGGCACTGCAGATCATTGTGACCGTACAGTCATTAGATAGCTGCCGTCACAATGAGGAGTGCCAAGACTAGCACAAGCGGTTCATTGTGTGGCATCCTTGTAGAATCCTGCTACAAGGATCCATCACAGTGTACAATATAAAAGCTGTCGGGGAGCGCTCTGCTTGTTGTAAGATCACCCCCTGCTGGTTGTAAAATTAACTCTGAGCCTGCAGGCTGTGAATTAACCCCTTTCGGGTCTGACTGTGGCAGGGAGGGGCTAAAATAAATAAAAAGTAAAAATAAGAAAATTAATAAAAAGTAAAATAAAGATGATACAAAGATTAGTTATAGCAATAGTTAAGTAGTATTAAAAGTAAATAAAAGTATTAGTATATCAGAATGTGTGTACACATTTTTTATTAAAAAATTAGTTTTAGCAATAGTATAGTGGAATTTGAGTGTGTACAATATACAAACATACACATTTTCCTTTTTTGCTTTCTTAAAAATGTTAAATTCAGCATAAAATATACAAACGCACGCAGATTCTTTCTCATATATAAAAAAATAAATAAATAACTCCAGCCAAACACTTAAAATGTCCAAACATCCCCAAGATGAATACAATGGAACAATATTTTTTTAAAAAGGTCAGTTTGATGGAACCTGTAACGTTTTAGCGCTGTCCAACATCTGTACCGGCAGTACAGTGCCATAGAACCAACAATAAAAAAAAAAAAAATAGGCAGCTGAAATGCGCTGTAGCCTTTTAAAGTCTTGTGATAGGCCCAGTGAGTAGACAAATAGCATCCATTTTTACAGTACAGTTAGAAATGTTTTGTCTTAAAATCTTAAGGCAAAGGCATAGTGATATGTAGTGCGCATGCGCCTGTTAAAGGGACTGTCCCACAAAACATATTCTATAGTTTTCAAACCAGCACCTGGATCTGAATACTTTTGTAAATGCATGTGATTGAACATTTTGTATAGCTACTGAGTTTTTCAGTAAAATGTGTAGTGCCACTTATTTTCCTGTTTCTTTGACCGGACCATTAAGAAGGCTGCACGTGCTCAGTTACATCTTTCAGTTGCCTCCTGATCTGTGGTAGGGAGAGAGCTGCTCAGAACAGACACTCCCCTTGATCTGCCAAGCTTAACATAAATCTAGCAGAGCAATGAATGGGGGAGATCCATGTGAAGTACTGGATAGAAAGGTATTGCCATGTACTATATGATGTCTGATTTTAATTGTTTACATTACTCATGGGAGAACACCTTTAACCCTTTCAGTACCGGAGGTTTTTTCGGTTTTGCGATTTCATTTTTCTTCCCTATTTTCTGTGAGCCCTAACTTTTTTATAGTTTTGTTCACATAGCTGTATGGGGGGCTTATTTTTTTGCGGGACAAGTTGTACTTTCTAATGCCGCCATTAATTATGGCCTAAAATGTAGTGGATAAAAAAATTCCAAATAGGGGGGAATTGGCAAAAAACACAATTCCTCCACTGTTTTACGGGTTTTGTTCCCCCGGCGTTCCGTTTGAGGCATGCCCTTCATTCTCTGGGTCAGTACGATTACGATACCCCATATGTGTAGGTTTGTTATGTTTAAATAGTGTAAAAATAAATTTAAACTTTGAAAAAAAATTGTTTTTTTCTTACTTCGTCATATTCCGACCCCCATAACTTTTTTTTAGTTACATTCACTGAGCTGTTTAGGGGCTCACTTTTTGCGGGACAATCCAATTTTTATTGATACCATTTAGGAGTGTGCGTGACTTTTTGATCACATTTTATTAAATTTTTTGGGGTAAGAGAAGTAGTGAAAAAATGGCAAATCGGCCATTTTGACCCTTTTTTCCGTCACGCAATTTGCCGTATTGGAATTTTTTTTTATATTCTAAAAGTACGGGCGTTTTTGGTCACGGTGATACCCATGATGTTTATATTTATTGTTATTTAGGTATTTATTTTTTAATTATACGGAAAGGGGGGTGATTTAAACTTTTATATTTTTTATATATTTTTTTAACATTTTTTTCATTTTTTGTGATTATTTTAAGGATCCTATATGAGCATACAGATAATCTTTTTTACTTTTTCATTTTGAGCAATCAGGGATTTTTAAAACTACATTTTAAGTCCCTTTTGCTCATTTCTTATCCTGGCCTGCCATCTGGTGGCCAAACTAAGAATTGCAGATTGAAAGCTGTAAACCTCATCAGTGAGGTTTACAGCTTTCAGATCGTGTGCAGATACCCTGATTGACGTGATCACGGCATCTAATGCCTTTAATTACCGATCGCCGATATCGGTAAGTAGCGGCAAGTCTCTGCTGTTTCAAACAGCAGAGACTTGCCGGCCGCGACACCTGCCGCACGTGCGAGCGGGCGTCATGCTCCCACATTGCTCCAGCGCCGTACATGTACAGCGCTGGTATCGAAAGGGTTAAGCAGGGCTGTGGAGTCTGAGTCAGTGTCCATTTTGGTGGAGTCGTTATAAGATAGACCTACTACCTTTAACATGCTGCCTGTAGCTCAGACATCATTGCCTGCCGTGCATTGGGGACAGCAAATTGCGTTATCTTCAAGTGAATGGGTCTGCATCCGTGATACTGTGCCCTCCCGGCTGGTGCCCATATATTGCGGACTTGCTGTTTGCTGCAATACGAGCACGCCGACACACGTTCTTGTGCATGAGCCGTTAGTATGACAGGCTCCTTTTAAACTCAGAATCAGGAAGTAAAATGTTTCCTCCTGCTCGCTTCTTCTAGCAGATTCTGAGCCCTGATAAATGCTTGATCCTGGTATTTTAAAACTAACATTCTAGGCTTTGATATGATGCCAAGTGGAAAGATTCAACTCAATACATTATAATATAATATAAAAAAAAAATCATTTATTTGCGTCAAGTTAATTTTCTCTTTATTTTAAAGCTTTATCTTGAACACCACAATCAACTTACCTCATGAAGACCAAATCACGTCACTTTCTTTCCAGTCTGGATGTGATTCAGAAAAAGATTCTCCTACTTTGGTAACTACAGGGAATGATGGCCTTTTTAAAGTCTGGATCCTGGAAGACGATTCTGACATTTATGGTAAGTCTGATATATTAATCTATGTTAATGTGGCATGACGCAAAACTGAGTGGTAACTTTTCCTTGCACCTGTGCTATGTGCCACTTTTCCAGTATCAAGCCTCATGCACACAACCGCAGTTTTTGTCCGCCTTAGATCAACATTTTTTTGCGGATCGCATACTGACCCACTAATTTCTTTGCGTCTGCAGAAATAGCCAGTTCTAGTAGAAAAATGTGGCATGCACACATTGCTAGAAAGAATCGGACATTTCTTCAGCAGCCTTTAATTTGCTCACACCTGTTTTCATCCAAACCTGTTTATCCATCATTCTTTTTTCTAGTATACTACGATATGAGGGATAGGTGAAGTAAGAGGGATATTTTCTGATCTAATAAGTGATAGAGACTGATAGCTATGAGGAATGGCTAGGTGATCAAACATCATAACATAGATTAATAATAGGCTTGAGCGACTTGACCTTCGAATAATATGTATTTGGGACATATTATCAAGAATAGTACAAATCACAAATGTTGTATAAAAAGGAGGAATTGACCCAATTGTTAAATAATATACCCTTTAAAAAGCTTACGGAAGCCCCAAAAATTAGATGGAAAACATTCAATTAGAAGAGCTAATAAAAGCTTTAAAATCTACTAGAGATAAAAAGGCATTGGGGCAGATGGGTTAGCCTTTGAAGTATACAAGGAATTTAGTCAAATACTTCTTCCAGAGTTATTGGAGACCTTAATGGAGGCCAAGAAGTCAAAGAAATTGTCTGTTTCAATGGAAGAAGCTGTATTGATCCCCAAAGATGAAAAAGATTTATTAAAAACTGAATCATATAGACCTATCTCATTGTTGAATACCGATATTAAATTATTGGTTAGGGTTTTAGCAGATAGGCTAGCAAAATTAATAAGAACAATTATTAATGAAGATGAAACAGGGTTTATCCCTGGCCAATGGATATATTCCAACCAGAGTATTTATGAATATAGAAGAAAATAAAGAAAAAAATTGCAAAAAAGGGATGCTCTCATTGGATTCGATCAAAGCATTTGATTGCATAGAGTGGGAATATGTGTGGGAGGTTCTTAGATGTTTCGGCTTTGGGGATTCTTTTATAAGTTGGATCACATTAATTTATTCGCGTCCTATAGCGAGAGTGGTCACGGATGGGGAGATGTCCCTTTTTAAGGGGCACTAGTCAGGGATGTCCCCTATCCCCCTGCTGCTTTTTGCGATTGCAAAAGAGCCATTAACTATAATTATTACAGAGAATGAAGACTTTAAGGGCTTCTAATATAGTAATGAAAAAATAATGTGCGTGGATGATATTTTATTTTTGGGTGACACGGACCGTGAGTTAAGTAAATTGATAGGTATAATTGAAAAATTTGGTTATTACGGATTGAAAATAAATTGGGAAAAATCACATTTGATGTTATTAGGAGAGGGAGATGGGGATAATTGTTTTGATGTACACATTATGCGTAGACATAGTAGTTTTAAGTACTTGGGAATAAATATTGCACAGGATTTGGAGAATTATGCTAGATTGAACGTATTTCCCTTCCCAAGATCCTTTATGTATTTCATTGTGCTCCGGTATGGCTGTCAGTTATGGTTTTTATGCACGATAAAAAAGGATGGAGGCAGCGCCACATGTGTGGTGTCAGTGGGTAAAATCAATAAGTGTGAGGATTAGAGTATGCTCACCTTATGTGGTTGTGAGGAGTCACAACTACTGTAGTTAGCCTTGCTGGTAATTGTTGGCAACCGACCAGCACGCGGTTATTGTTCCAAGCTGCAGCCACGGTCTCCCAGTGTAGCCTCTTCTTCTAGAGGTGTATGCCGGTTAAATGAATCCAGAGGTGTACAGCAAGCAGCTGTAGAAAAAGACCGCTATATTCCGGCGCTGCTTGGTGAGGAACAGAACTGCTGTAGGCGATGTAGTAGTGGTTGGTCTTTTATTCACAGAATGTCAACGCGTTTCGAGGGTAGGAGTTCCCTGTTCGTCAGGACAATACCATAACAAGGTATTGTCCTGACGAAGAGGGAACTCCTACCCTCAAAACGGGTTGACATTCTGTGAATAAAAGACCAACCGCTACTACATCGTCTACAGCAGTTCTGTTCCTCACCAAGCAGCGCCGGAATATAGCGGTCTTTTTCTACAGCTGATTGCTGTACACCTCTGGAGTTATGGTTTTTAGGATTATAGATAGGTTGATGAGGGAACTTATTTGGAAAGGAGATATACCTAGGATAAGAAAAGAAATTTTGCACTTCTCCCTCAAAGAGGGGAGAATGGCACTCCCTAATTGGTATCTGTACTTTTTGGTTGCACAATTTAGTTATATGAGTGGGGGTGATATAAATTATATATTGGGTTCGCACTTAAACAAAATGGGTTTGAAGGGGAACTTATTTAAAATGAGGTATTAGAATCTGGGGGGCGTGGCCTAGCACGGGATGTGAGCAGACGTGTGGTGAGGAGCTCCCGCCGCAATACCCCTGTTATTTCCCCGCATTTGATCCTGGAAGATCGGACTGTCCTAGGAGAGCCCTGAGACATCCCTGCAGCTGTGGAGAGCAGAGGAGAGACCTACGCTATGGCAAAAGGGCGAAACCGCTAAAAAATGGTGACGGAGGTCTGAGCTCAGAAATCCAAGATGGCGCCGGAGCGCATGGAGCCGGGGCACATGGAGCACTAGCGCATGACGCCGATAAGGAGGAGAGGCAGAAAACTGTAGCGGCCTAGTGGACCCGGAGCAAGGTACGATGCCACCGGACTCTAGATCAGCGCTCAACACGTGCTATACCCACGGAGGAGCCCTGTAATGAGGATTCATGCGGGGGGTTTGAGCATGCAGCTGGACTGTCTGCTGAGGAAGATATGGCGGTGGGTGAGGATGATGTCCCTTCTATTGACTCTCCTACTATTGGAGACGTGTTCACAGCAGTTAAGCAGTGTAACATGGCACTGATGACCCTGAATTCCCAACTAGGGGGTATGAGAGAGGATATCTCTATTATTCGCCACAATATACAGAAGGTGGCAGAGCCACTGCTGTGGAGGGCAGAGTGAGCAGCCTTGAAGATAACTTTCCACCGATACAAGCGGCAACGCAGAAACATGCTCAGGATATAGCAGCTCTATTTGCCAAGACGGATGATCTAGAGAATAGGCTGAGGAGAAACAATGTGCGGCTGGTGGGGGTCCCTGAGAGAGCCGAGGGCAACAACCCTGATGCATTTTTTGAATCCTGGTTATATCAAACCTTTGGCGCCGAAGTTTTCTCCAAGTTGTTTGCAGTAGAAAGGGCGCACCGAGTCCCCACGAGACCGGGACCACCAGGCAGGACCCCTAGGCCAGTTTTGATAAAAGTCCTGCATTACAAAGACAGAGACGCCATCTTACGCAAAGCTAGAGGCAAACCGGATTTGGAGATTAATGGAAGCCGAGTGTCTCTATACCCGGATTACTCCGTTGAAGTCCAGAAGAGGAGGGCATCATTTATGGATGTTAAGCGGCGGCTGAGACAACTTCAAGTCCCTTACTCCATGATCTACCCGGCTAAACTCCGAGTGGCAGCACTGGGGACTGTTACCTTTTTGGAATCCCTGAAAGAAGCCCTGAGATGGTTGGACATGAATGAGCGCTAACTTCGCCAAGCTGTCCCGGACTGAGTTGCTTATGGCGGTGAATATGTGGGAGTGTGCTGTGTTGTTACTTTAAGTTTCTTATAGAGAGCTTGATTAGTGGTGACAGGAATGTCAAGGAGTTGCTCTCTGTTTCATGGGAGAAATATGTTACAGAACCTGACAGTTCTAGTTCTGAGTTGGGCACCATAGCCTGAGTTAAATGTTCTATTTACTGCTATAGGATACCTCTATGGGGGGATAGTGACCGATCTGTAAGTAGATATTAGAGGGAGGGGGGAAACTACGTTTAAGCACTTCCAATGGCGGGAGGCCTGGTTGGTTAGAGGTGACCAGGAATTACTCCTCACTTCTTGTGCACTATGATACAAGACTTTTTCTTATGGTTCTATGACTTGTTGTCTTACCTGTCTATGCTGATTTATTGGTGTATCAGGTCTACTGGCTGGGTACGGATTAAGTGCCCCACCTCTCAGCAGAGAGTTAGAGCCTACTTGTGTTTTATGTTTATGGGTTGGGAGGGGGGAGGGAGTCACCGCATGGTCACACACGGTTCATCCGGCAGATTGGGGGATGTAGGCAGGAAGGGTCTAGTTCTTATCCTTAGTAAGACACTACTAATCTTACCAATATGGGGATAGTCCATTTAATTACCTGGAATGTTCGGGGACTGCGGGATTCCATCAAGCGCACAGCAGTCTTTGATAAATTAAAGTCACTGCCTCCAGCAATCATAGGCTACAGGAGACGCATATGACCCCAGACATGCTGCGCTGGATGAATAAACGATGGATTGGCTGGGTGTATCACTCAGTGCATTCCTCCTATTCTCGAGGAGTCAGTGTTCTTATTCACAGGGGAATTCCCTTTAAGTTATATAACTCCAAAATAGACAGGGAAGGGAGATATGTGGGCCTACATTGTGCATTATTTAATGTAGAGTGTGTTATTATGTTTGTCTACATACCGCCACCCTTTTCCAGCTCAGTGTTTACCCAGATACTGTCATTCGCTACACCAATGATGCATTTGCCGCTTTTGGTAATGGTTGACTTTAATAATTTCTCTGTGTTAGACAAAGTCTCTGCAGGACTTCCAGCCCCGGCAGACCCTAGGACGCCCTTTGCGAAGTTGTTAGAGGAGTTGGGCCTGATGGATATCTGGAGGGTTCAAAATCCACAAGCTCCTAGCTATTCTTGCACATCTGGCTCTGGTACATCCTTATCTTGTATAGATATGGTGTTGGGTAACTGCAGGGTGATGCTGTGGGTACTGGAGTCTTTCTATGCACCTAGGGTACTCTCAGATCATTCGCATATGTGTGTTAAGTTGAGTATAGGAGACTTGGGAGGTAGGAAACACAGTAGGTGGACTCTAAACCCATTCTGGCTCAAACTAATAGGTATGGCTGAAGTTAGAACCCAGATTCAGGAATTTCTTTCTAATAGGGGAACCGCTGAAATGGGGATAATTTGGGACACGCTGAAGGCGTATATGCGAGGGTTGTTTAACTGGAAGGAGGCTCAGGAAGCTTATACTGCTTATAATCTAGAGCAAGCTGATAATAGGCGGTTCTTTATGAAGCAGAAGTACTTTGAGGAAGGTGAGGGAGTGGGTCATTTGCTGGCGGTAGTGGCTAGGGCGCAGCAGGAGTCCTCGTATGTGTATAGCATGAAGGGTGACTCTGGTGGGCAGGTTACAGGAGCCTCTGAGATTCTTAGGGTGTTCCACCGGTTTTATGTGGAACTCTATAAATCTAAGCGCTGCCATAGTGATATGAATAACGAAAAGGCAGCTGGTCCCGACGGACTCCCAGCCGAGGTCTTTAAAACTTTGCAGGATGATCTCCTGCCTTTGCTCCTAGAGGTTCTACAGGGAGCGTGGGTTAAAGGGAAGTTAACAGACTCTTTCTATGAGGCTACCATAGTTGTAATCCTTACACCGGGAAAAGATCCTGCCCTACCGGAGTCATACCGACCTATCTCTTTGCTGACTACTGATGTCAAAATTCTGGCAAAAGTGTTGGCAAATAGGCTATTAAATGTTATTTTGTCCATAATACATCCGGACCAATCTGGATTCATGCCGTCTAAATCCACGGCGATTAATTTACGCCGGCTTTTCCTGAATATGCAGGCGGCCCCGGGTGGTCCCACTGGTAAGGCTGTTATCTCTCTAGATGCTGCAGAAGCATTTGATAGTGTTGAGTGGGGCTACTTGTGGGCCGTCTTGCAGCGGATGGGGTTCGGTCCTCAATTTATGTCCTGGATTAAATTGCTATATGAGGCTCCTGAAGCACGCATTAGAGTGAATGGGGAACTCTCTGACAGTTTTAGGCTGGAAAGGGGGACGAGGCAGGGATGTCCCTTATCACCCCTGCTATTTGCTATAGCCCTTGAGCCGTTGGCTGCCATCGTTCGTCAGGATCCTGGGATTACGGGGTTTAGGTATCCTGAAAAGGAAGAAAAGCTAGCACGTTATGCTGACGATTTGCTCCTATTCCTTAATGGTGTAGGGGCTTCAGGTACTAAAGTGATGCAGACTATAGAACGTTTTGGCATATTTTCTGGATTAACAATAAACTGGACTAAATCAGCATTAATGTTACTTTCTCCGCAGGAGGGTGGGTCTGGAGTGGAGAACTTTCCAGTTCCTTCTGTGGACTCCTTTAAGTATCTGGGTATATGGATCACCCGTGAGGTGAATGATTACAGCAAGGTAAATGTGCTACCCATGCTGGATAGAATGAGGAAGAAGGTAGACACATGGGTTAAATTACCTCTTTCTGTTATAGGGAGAGCTAATTTAGTGAAAATGATCCTTATGCCGCAGTTGCTGTATGTATTACATAATGCTCCGACTTGGGTTCCGAAATACCTGTTTCACAAAATGGAAGGCTTATTCAGAGAACTAATTTGGAAAAAGAAGTCGGCCAGAATAGCTCTGGTGAAACTGCAGTTGCCTAGGGAGGAGGGAGGGATTGCAGTGCCCAATCCGTGGGTGTATTATCTAGCAGCACAATTGCAGCAGATGCAGGGGTGGAATTTAGAGGATGATTGTAATGAGCAGGACTCTAGGAGGCAAATACTTAAGTATCTTGTGTCTGAGAAACATTTACTGCATGCTCTGGAATCGCATAGATGCCTATTGCGCACCCCTGTTGTGCCAACCTTACATTTGCTGCATAAAGTCTGGTGGTCAATAAAGGATCTCCTGGGAATATCGGGATGTACGAAGTATACCCCTATTTGGAGAAAACCCTAAATTGTGGGAATTCTTTCGGCTAGAGGGGTTCGGGAGCAGGCAGGGATAACTAGGGTGTATCAATTATATTTGGAGGGACAGTTCAAAACTTTTCAACAATTGCAGACGGAATTTCACCTACCACATAGTGTTCTACAAATACCTGCAGCTTCGCCATGTGGCACAGTGTCAGGAAAGGGCAGGCCCATTGACAGTAGCGGGCATGTCCATAGTAGAGTCAGTAGTGCAAGCTAAAACGTTGCGTAAACTGATATCGTGGGCATATAGTACATTGTTGGATAAATACATACGTGACCCACTCGCTGGTCTCAAAGCTAAATGGGAAAAAGACGTGGGGGTACTAACGGAGGATCAGTGGAAAGATGTCTTAGGGGCGATACCTGCTATTTCCTTGGGTGTATAAGACTGAAGCCACTGAAGGTGGCTCATGTATAAAATAGTGTTGCAAGTGGACTCTATTTGCCCGTGGCAAACTTGAGGCAGACTTGATACACATGTTCTGGTCCAGTAGTAAACTGGAGCAATTTTGGGCTGCTGTATACAAACAACTGGAGGAAAGCTATGGTGTTAAAGTGCCACAAATACCTTTGGTGGGTTTTTTGGGGTATGTAGCGGAGTTGCCTGCCACGACAGCTCAAAAAACTGCGATAGCTAGATTACTATATGTTGCACGAAAATCCATTGCCAAATATTGGATACAACTGGACACTCCCCCTGTACTAGAGTGGATCCAAATGGCAAATCATATGGTCCTAATGGAAAGTGGAGTACATACTAAAAGAGGAACTTTAAAAAAATTTAGACAACAATGGCAGGGATGGATGTCTGGTCCGACTAGACAATCACAGAGGCTGACCAACATGTGGACGAGGATGGTCCTGAGAGGGCTAGGAGGGTGGATGTGATTAGACTCTGACCGGTGGTGGGGCCGTGGTGTGACCATGCGGAGGAGGGGGGGGTATAGGACAGGGAGGGGGTGGGAAGGGGGTTTTGTAGCATGTGCCTTATTAATGAGTGACAATGTACATCCTTGCAATATTGACTTTATTTTTATGACTACTATGAAAATGTACACACACTTCCAGATGATTTATGCATTTGTCGCATTGTTTAATGTGAGTTTTGTTTTTTGTTTTTTCTGTAAAATCAATAAATTAATAAAAATGATCTGAAAAAAAAAAGTATTAGAATCTGGAGTACTGAAGAGCACAAACACTGATGATCACATTTTTAACTTAATGGATTTTGTTTATTTAAAAAATGTTTTAATTATTCATATTAAAGGATAGACAGATTCCACAGCTATATGGATTAATATTAATTTGAGAGCAATTCACAAGATTAAACATTTGAATTGGGAAAATAAGGGATTCCGTCTTTTGCATCACATGTTTGACGGGGATATAAGATTAAAAGATTTTGAAATCCTGAGAAAAGATTATACGATCTCTAATAAAGAATTTTTTCGGTACTTGCAATTAATGGATGCAATTAACTAATCAGTGTTAGATCTAGAGAGATATAAGAAGGCCCCTATGGAAAGCTTAAATAACTACTTATATAATAGAAAGATACAAGGCAGTATCTCGAGAAGATATAAATTATTGCTTAAAACAAAGTAAGATCAAAATAGCAGCTAAAGAGAAATGGGGGAAAAATATTGTTGGGCTATCGCATGAACAATGGGAGGATGTATTGAGAAGTAGACCTTTGGTTTCGTTGAGGGCCTCACTTGGGGTCTCCCAATATTTTTTTTATTAATAGGTTATACCGGTCGCCCTTACGACTTAAAAAAATGGGGTTTAAATCTACGGATGAATAGGAATGAAAGGAATAGGCAGGCTTATTCCATATAGTCCAAAGTTGTTCCGATATTGGTCTGGGATAATGGATGTTGTTAAAAAACAACTATGGAAGTACAAGTAGATAGAGACCCAGTGGCCTGTATGTTAGGTGGTATAGTACACTTGGGGGTGTCTAAAATCTAAAAACAGGCACTCTGTAAACTATTGTTTTCCATACGTCTCCCCAACGACACTTAACAGGAGGCTACCCCGCCTTCCAGGGACAGGAAACAACGTGGAGAGTAAAGTTTAAAAGCCTCCTCCCCTTTACCTTGTCCAGTTGTTTCCTGTCCCTTGGGGATGAAGTGGAGAAGGCAGGGTTCCTCTTGCTTAAGTGTTGTCCAGCCTTTTGGTGAGTTCTCCCAGACCTGTTCGGGAGGGCTGGTGCAGATCTGCGGTCTCCAGGGCACATGTGTGGGGCCCCTCCGTCTGCTTAGGTGTAATCCCTGCGCTGTCAGGCAACCCCGGGCCTCCCTGTACCTTCCGGTGGCGGAGGGGGGAAGGGTAATTCAGGCTCCGGCGGCGCACTGTGGTCATGTGGGCACGATTTTGGATCAGCGGCATGCCAGCGACCCGGAAGTTTGGATGTAAAAAGCCAGGAGCACGGCAGAATGGCGTTCCTCACCGCATCTCATTCTGGATACAAGAAAGGAGCGATGTCCCTTCCAGTAAAAAAGTCTGCCTATCCCCCCCAAAGCCCTCAGCCCGGTAAGCCTCCTCCTGGGTGAAAGTTTCTATGAATGCACTTCTTGTGCTGGGTATGTTTACCTCTTCACCCCTTTTTTTCTCACCTTTTTTCATGATGGAGGTTCCCCTTTTTTTAAGAAAAAAGTATTTCCCCTTTTTAAGGTTTTTTTTTTTTTAATTTTGAGGCAGAGATGTCGATAAAAGCGGGGAACTTTCTCTTAAGAAGAAATGTGCAATATGTAAAAAGCAGTTGGCCATCCAGATTAAAAAACCCCTTTGTGAAAAATGTACTGATAAGGTTATGTCTGAGGAAACTCCATCGCTGGTTGAGAGTCTAAGATCCATCATTAAAGAAGAAGTAAGCTCTGCTATTGATGCAGAAATGGCCTTAATCCCACAAACTCCCTCTACATCTAGGCCTTTGGCCGAGTCTTAAATTAATATGGATAATATCTGGACTATGACGAAGGAGAAGTTTCTTCTGATTCGTACTCGACCTCTTCGGATGATGAATCTGGGAAACCGTTGTGCTCCATTGAATAGACCGATGCTTTACTCAAAACCATTAGAGTCACAATTAATATAGAGGAGTCAAAAGAACCTCACTCTATACAAGACCAGATGTTCAAAGGGCTAGGAGATAAAAAGAGATTTTTCCTGTCCATCAGAGTATTAAAAAAACTAATTGCTGAAGAATGGAAGGATCTGAAAGGAGATCTGGTGTGTCAAAAAATTTCAAGAGGAAGTACCTGATTCTGCTCCCTGGGATAAATCGCCCAGAGTGGACGCTCCTATAGCCCGGATCTGAAAAAAATCATCTTTACCCTTTGAGGACGTTGCCTGCCCAGGGACGCCATGGACAAAAATTGTGAGTCTGTCTTAAAACGTTCCTGGGAGGCTTGTACATCTATATTAAGGCCCAGCATAGCAGCAACATATACTGCTAGGACTCTTTCTTTATGGTTGTCCCATCTTGAGGAACACCTAATCTCAGATACAGCAAGAGAAGTCATTCTTTCTTCTATGCTGAGGTTGTGGTCCGGGAACAGTACATCTAAGAGGAGGCTATGCGGTATCCCTTGTGAAGGGGACAGATTATTTGGGTCAGCCCTTGACGACATATTAGAAAAGGCATCAGATAGAAAAAAAGGTTTCCCCACTGAGTTGAAATTCTTTCACCAGCATAGGTCCTTTTGTAACAAAAAAAGGGGCAAACCTGTCCAAAAGAAAAAGGACTTCTCAAGCTCTTGGCAACCCTCCAGAGGCAGAGGGTTCCTCTTCAACCCTGATAAATCTACAAAGGCATCTGGACAAAGACGCCAGGGAACCGGTGGGGGGAAGATTAAAAGAATGTCTTTCCTTTTGGGAAAGAATCTCTACGTCCCCCTGGATTCTAGAGGTTATTCGCCTAGGTTACAAGCTAGAATTCTCTTCTCCCCCCTCCAGAAAGATTCCTAGTAAACAAGAAATTGAAGCAACAAGACCAGCAGTTGTTAGAATCTCAGATTTTATTATTACTAGACAAAAAAGCAGTGATTCCAGTTCCAGAAGATCAGAGAGGAAAAGGGTTTTACTCTCCAGTCTTTCTGGTAAAGAAGCCGAACGGCTCCTTCAGAGCTATAATCAATCTTAAAAACCTCAACAAGTTCATTACATACAAATAGTTCAAAATGAAGACCGTCAATCTGTTGTCCCAGGACACCCTGATGATTATTCTCGACCTGGCGGACGCATATTATCACGTTCCCTTTTTTTGCCACTCACCAGAAATTTCTGAGGTTTGCCATTTTCCTGAAAAGTCACCTGGTTCATCTGCAGTTTCAGGTTCTCCCGTTCGGTCTCTCGTTTGCTCCCAGAATATTTACAAAGCTGATAGCAGAAATATTGAGTTTCTTCCATCAGAAACAGATCCTATTCATTCCATACTTGGACGATTTTCTGATCGCAGCCAACTCAGTTCATTGTCTACAGGAGAATCTAAAGGAGGTGAAATCTACTCTTCGGTCCTTGGGTTGGAAGCTCAACCTAGAAAAATCAGACCTTATTCCCAGCAAATCTTTTTAGGAATTCTCCTGGATTCTTACCTCATGACATCCTTTCTGCCTCAGCCAAAGAAGCGGGACATTATTGCAAGGATCTCTTCCTTCAAATCACCCCACAAAGCGTCCTTCAGAGAAATAATGGTAGTTCTAGGCTTAATAACATCGTCAATTCTGGCAGTCAAGTGGGCTCAATTCCATGGGAGAACACTGCAGAAATTCCTTCTGGATTACTGGGATCGAAGCCAGTTGTCTCTGAACAAAAAAAAATTCTGATACCGACAAGTAAAAAATTCTCTATGGTGGTGGCAGGTCGTAATTACAACAGACGCAAGCGGATCAAGCTAGGGTGACCATAGCAATAATCAGTTAATACAAGGAACTTGGAACACGGAACAACTTCCATTATCTTCAAATGCAAAAGAGCTCCTCGCAGTCTATCTGGCTCTAAAAAGCTTCCTTTCAGGACATCAAGATCTTATCAGACAACAGTACCACAGTTGCCTATTTGAACAAAGAGGGCGGAACAAGGAGCCGGATTTTGGATCAGACCTCTCAAATTTTTTCCTGGGCTCAAATCCATGTAAACTCAATCTCAGCAGTTCACCTAAATGGTCAAGAAAACGTTCTGGCAGATTTTTTGAGCAGGGAGAGGTTAAAATCAGGAGAATGGAGCCTAAACAGATCCATATTCATCAAGGTATGCAAAAAGTGGGGAACCCCACACCTGGATCTCTTCACTTCCAGAATAAACAGGCAAGTGGATCAATTCTATTCCCTCTCGTTCAAGGACATGTCGGTGAGAGTAGATGCATTTTCAGGCCCCTGGCCTCCGGGGTTACTATATGCCTTCCCTCCAATCCCTCTGATTCCAAAAATCCTCACAAAAGTATCGGAGGAAAAATGTCAGTTCTAATAGCCCCATTCTGGACAAAAAGGACACGGTTTCCTCTGCTGTTCAGTCTTTCGAAGGGAGAGTTCTGGACTCTACCTCAAATCCTGGATCTTCTTTTTCAGGGTCCGGCCCGACACCCAGAAGTTCACCAACTGAAACTGACAGCCTGGAAGCTAAGCGGCTAATGTTAAAATCCAAAGAGCTGTCTGACGCAGTCATCAACACTCTGTTAAGCAGCAGGAAGCTATTACATCAAAAATTTATCTCAGAACGTGGAATTTGTTTCTCAATTTTGTGGGATCCTCCTGGAATCCTCTGTCCTCCCCTGACACAAAGGTAATCCTGGGGATCCTGGATTCCTGCAGTGTGGCCTTGACAAAGGGTTAAGGGTTAGTACCCTTAAGGTCCAGGTGGAAGTTCTCAGTGCATTCTTAGATATTAAACTTGCTGAGGTAAGTTTAATTAGACGTTTCTTTAAGGGGGCACATAAGATCAGATCCACTGTGCCTCCCTGGGACCTTAACTTAGAGCTCTTCGTACTCATGTACCCTCCCTTTGAACCCCTCAAAGAAATTTCCCTGACATTATTGACTCTTAAAGCTGCCTTCTTAATAGCCATAACCTCGGCTAGAAGGGTAGGGGAGATTCAGACCCTATCCTGTAGGTCACCGTACTTAAAGGGGTTCTCCAGGAATTAAGAAAATGAAAATACTTAAATATTACTTCATTATAAATATATTCCCAAATACCTTTCATTAGTTATGATGGTTTGTTTTGTCTGGGGAGCAATCATTCGGAGAAACAAAATGGCCACTGTCCTATTAGTACACACAAAACCTGTCATAATCACACAGCAGGACAATTTACTTCACAACACTGAGGTAAAGAGCCGCCTCATCCTCATCTCTGCTTGTCAGGGATTATAATCCTGAATACAGTTCAATATGATCTTCAGCTCAATCTCTGTAGGAATGGCGTTCATGAGCAGATGTGGATAATGAGCAGTAGCACTTGTATGCAGTCTCCATTACCACAGTCTGCCCTCTCTGTACTTCATGTCTCCTCTTGAACTCAATTCCTACAGAGATTCAGCTGAAGATCATTTCAAACTGTAGTCAGAATAATAATCCCTGACAAGCATAGCAGAGAGGAGGATGAGGCAGCTCTTTACCTCCGTGTTGTGAAGTAACTTGTCCTGCGGTGTGATTAGGACAGGTTTTGTGTGCACTAATAGGACGGTGGCCATCTTGTTTCTCCTAATTATTGCTCCCCAGACAAAACGAGCCATTATAACTAATGAAAGGTATTTGGGAATATATTTATAATAAAGTAGTAATTAAGTAATTTCAGGTTCTTAATTCCCGCAGAACCCCTTTAACCATCCTGGATGATAGGATTGTTCTGAGACATGAGCCTTCGTTTCTACCAAAGGTGGTGTCCAGATTTCACTGCCAACAAGAAATCTCACTACTTACATTTTGTCCACAGGCTAAATCTGCTAAAGAACAACGCTTTCACCACTTAGATGTCCATAGATGCATCTTGGCCTATTTGAAAGCCTCTAGTCAGATCAGGAAATCTGACTGCCTTTTCATCCAGTATGCAGAGGTCAAGGAGCCTCGAAAATAACCATCTCACGTTGGATTAAAATGACTATCTGTATGGCCTACGAAATTAAAGGACTTCCTGCGCCCATGAATATTAAAGCTCATTCCACTACAGCAATTTCAACCTCCTCTGAAGAGGGAGCATCTGCCTCTTTGGCTCAGATTTGCCAGGCAGCCACCTGGTCCAGCCCCTCTACTTTCTTTAGACATTATTACAGACTAGATGTGATTGCCAATAAGGACTTATCTTTCGGTCGAAAGGTTTTGTCCTCTCTGGTCCCCCCCTGAGCCTCTTTGATTCCTCTGTTAGTCCTCCTGTTAAGTGCCGTTGGGGAGGCGTATGGAAAAGATAATTACTTACCGGTAATTTGATTTTCCATTTAGCCTCCAAAACGGCACTGGAGTTTCCCACCCTATTCTTATCACTTGATTGTTATGAAATTATTTTTTTGTTGTGGTTGTATTTCTTCTTGTGTTTTCTTCAGATAAAAAATGTTATTCAGCATCCTCTGGTGTACTTGGATATTTACTGGACAAGGTAAAGGGGAGGCGGCTTTTAACCCCTTCCCGCCTGGATGGGTCTTTAAAGATGGCGCCCGCTCTGCTCAGGTTCATACAGCAGTCACCCGCAGCTGATGTCCGCAACCGGCAGTAATGCTAATCACGGATATTTAACCCCTCGGATCCCACGGCATCTGAGCGCGGCAAACAACGGAAGCGCGTGCTTCCGGTGTTGCTCAGACTCCCCCGTGCGGCGATCGAAGGAGCAGGAGCGTGTCTGCAGCAGCCCCTGTCAAAGTGAATGACAGGAGGCTGCTGCATAATCTTTCTTATGGAGCCCTTGTGTGTAATAGGGCTCGATAGGAAAGTAGTAAAATCATCATGGACTCTAATGCAAGTGCATTGGAGTCTATGATATAAGCAATCAGTGTAAAAAAAATTTAAAGTTTAAAAAAAAAAAAAAAAAAAATTCAAATCACCCCCCCTTTCCCCAAAATAAAAATAAAAGTAGTGAAAAAAAAAATACACCACATGGGTATCGCCATATGCGAAAACTCCCATATTATAAAAAATATAAAAATTTCTTTCCCATATGGAAAACAGCATCAAAATGGCCGATTTGCCGTGTTTTGTCGCTTTTTTCCTAAAAAAAGAAATTTAAATAAAAAGTGATCAAAAAGTCAGAACGCCCCGCAAAAAATACATACAGCTCCGTACACATAACTACCAAAAAGTTATAGGGTCAAAATATGGCAAAAAAAATAAAAAGTTTCCAACTTTGTAATTATTTTATCACTATCAAAACGCAAGAAAAACTATACATATTAGATATCACCGGATTCATACTGACCTGTAAAATGAAAGTAACTGATCAGTTTTAATTCACATCAAATGACGTAAATAAAAAAAAACCGTAAAATTGGTGGAATTGTGTGTTTTTGTTTTTTTTTTTGCAATTTCACCCGATTTGGATTTTTTTCCCTCTTCCCACTACATCATGTGCAATATTAAATGGTGGCGTTGGAAAGTACAATTTGTCCCGCAAAAAAAAGGCCCTCATACAGCTATGTGAACAGAAAAATAAAAAAGTTACAGCTCTGTGAAGGCAGGGAGCGCAAAACGAAAACGCAAAAACAAAAAACCTCCGGGGGTGAATGGGTTAAACTTTACTCTTCACGTTGTTTCCTGTCCCTGGGAGGCGGGGTACCCTCCTGTTGAGTGCTGTTGTGGAGGCTAAATGGAAAATCAGATTACCGGTAAGTACCGTATTTTTCGCCCTATAAGACGCACCGGCCTATAAGACGCACCTAGGTTTTACAGGAGGACGTTAAGAAAAAAATATTTTTTATTAGACCTCGGGTCAGACCAACAATCAGACTCCCAATGTTAATCAGATCTTATCTCTCAGCCCCAATCAGACCTCAGATCAGACCCCAGAGTGAATGGCCCCCAATCAGATGTCCGATAAGAGCTCCATGCCTCTCGTCAGCCCCCATTACCTCTCATGTCAGCCCCCATTACCTCTCATGTCAGCCCCCATTACCTCTGTCAGCCCCCATGCCTTTTATGTCAGCCCCCATGCCTTTTATGTCAGCCCCCATGCCTTTTATGTCAGCCCCCATGCCTTTTATGTCAGCCCCCATGCCTTTTATGTCAGCCCCCATGCCTTTTATGTCAGCCCCCATGCCTTTTATGTCAGCCCCCATGCCTTTTATGTCAGCCCCCATGCCTTTTATGTCATTCCAGATGCCGCAGCTCCTCTCTGTCCTCCTGCTGTCGGCGGTTCTGTGAACTGGCGCCCTCACACTGTGCGCAGCCCTGAACAGCCGACAGCCGAGCGGAGGACCAGGAAGGGGTGAGTACAGAGTCTTCACCGCTTTCTTGTCCATAATGGAAGTGCTCATTAGCATTCACCCCATAAGACGCAGGGACATTTTTCCCCCACTTTTTTTTTGGGGGGGGGGGAATACGGTAATTATCTTTCTGGCAAGACTTTTGATTGTGAAAAAATGGACTAAAAAGACCCACCCTCAGTGATAGAGTGGACTAGATCTGTGGATTACATGATAAAGATGGAAAGGATAATATACTATAATAGAGGAAGAAAGGATTGGTTTTTAAAACTTTGGGAAGCGATGGTTGAATAAGAACATGGTTTAGGAAGAAAAGTTTGTGTGTGTGTGCGTGTTTGTTTTTTTATTCCCCTCTCATCTCTCTAGGGGAGCTAGGGGTAGAGGGTTGGTTTCGGGAAAAGGAGTTGTGAAAATGTGATTAATTTGTTCAATGCTGTTTTTTTTCTTACGATATCAATAAAATTCTGTACAGCACTAAAATGTGTTGGCTCTGCGAAGCCCAAGTTTGTTTTGCCTGAAGTTGCACAAGACTTTGGTGTATTACTACTGTATGCATATCTGCGTATTGAAAAACAATTGAAAATAGGAATCCGAACTGGGCTTTGGTACTAGGTGGTACCGCGGTACTAAAGCCCAGTTCGGATTGCTATTTTAAATTGTTTTTCAATATGCAGATATGCATTCAGTGCTACTTAACTGAAGTCTTGCACGACTTCAGACGAAAAGAACTTTGGGTCCACTTAGCCAATACATTGTAATGCTGCATGGAAACAACATTAAAATCGGAGTATTTGAATGAATCGACTTCGGATATGTGATCCGAAGATTGATTTGCTCAAGCCTAATATGATACGATAAACGATACATAATGAAAGACACATTATTTGGGCAAAAGTATTTCTGCAGGACCTTTTATGACATCCCGTTTTAAATCCAGTGGCATTAATATGAAAAGCCCCACTCCCCCTCAACTAAAATAGCTTCCACTCTTCCGAGAACACTTTCTACAAGATTTTGGAGTGTGTGTGCGGATTTTTGCAGTCATCCAGATGAGCATTTGTGAGGTCAGACACTGATGTTCGACAAGATGACATGGCTCGGAGTCTCCCATTTTAGTTAATCTGAAAGGTCATTCAAGTTCTTTCACACCGAACTCTGACAACCATGCATTTGTGAACCTTGCATTGTGTGCTAGGGCACAGACTTTCTGGAATAGGAAAGGGCCTTCTGCTAACCGTTTCTACAAAGTTGGAAGCATACAGTTGTTGAAATTGTCTTGGTATGGCATTATATTTTCCTTTCACTGGAACTGAGGGTCCTAGGCCAACCACTGAGAAACAAACGCATGGCATTACCCCTCCATCAGGAAACTTTTCAGTACCTCTTAGGAAGGACCAATTCTTTCACAAATGTTTCTAAAGGTAGACTGTATCGCTTGGTGCTAAATTTTAAACACCTGTGTCAATGGTACCGAATGAAACACCTGAATTTGAAGATTGAGCTCATGCACAAGAGTGTGTGTGCCCCAAGCCCGTATTGCGGACCGCAAACACCGGATCTGCAATATACGGGCACCGGTCATGTGGCTCGTGTCACAGACGAGGACCCTCAGAAGCGCTTCCTTTGGATTTCGGTCTGTTCCTCTACCCCCGGGAAAAAATTCCTTGCCGCTTTTTTTTTTTGAGTAAAAAAGTTTATAGAACACCTTTGTCAGTTTTCTGGCATAACGAAGGCAGAAATCTACAGCAACTCAAAGCTGTTTAGAGGCACGGACTGTCAGAGCATGCACCTAATAAATGACAAGGCCTGAGCCTCGTCATAAATTAGCCACATTTTCTGGCAGTGCAGGAGATATCATAAACTGGCATAAATTCTAGTCTATGATAAATTCCCCCCATTGTCATTAAAAACGATCTTCAGTGCAATGAAGAACAAGAAGCCCTGATCTCAAGGCTACATCCACAGAAGATCTGAAGATAATTCTCAATGATGTTTGGAACAGCCTCCCTGCCAAGCACCTTCAAAACCTTTGTGCAAGTGCACCCAGAATAAATCATGCTGTTTTGAAGGCAAAGAGTGGTCACACCAAATAATAATTTGATTTGGATTTCTCTTTGGATTCACTTTGCATTTTGTTAAAGGGGTTCTGCGGTTTTGTAAAACTGATGATCTATCCCCTGGATAGATCATCATTATCTGATCGGCGGGAGTCCGACCCGCCCCCGCTGATCAGCTGTTTGAGAAGGCAGCGGCGCTGCAGGAGCGCCGCGGCCTTCTCCGTGTTTACCGCAGGCCCAGTGACGTCACGACTAGTTTCACTGGCCTGGGCGGGGCTAAACTCTGTTTACTTGAATGGAGCTTAGCCGCGCCCAGGCCAGTGATACTAGTCGTGACGTCACTGGGCCTGCGGTAAACACAGAAGGCTGCGGCACTCCTGCAGCGCCGCTGCCTTCTCAAACAGCTGATCGGCGGGGGTCCCGGGTGTTGGACCGCCGCCGATCAGATGCTGATGATCTATCCAGAGGATAGATCATCGGTTTTAAAGAACTACAGAACCTCTTTAATTCATAAAAATATTAAACACTTATATTTGCAGCCTGTTTTCCACAACTGCCTAAAACTGCCTTTCGTCCTCCATGACGGCACTTATGCTGAGGTTGACCCACCTTCCTTCAGGTAGAAAAAGACAGCCAATAAATAGGATCCTCCTCCAGCTCCACCTCAGTGTTTTCCTGTCCCTTCCGGGTGCATAGAGGTTAATTGCAGTACTGCAGCAGTTGCTTTAAGTCCATTCCTGTATTGGGCAAGCAGCTTTGGCTGTTAGCTTTGGGAATGCCGTAAAAACTAAACCCATAAAACAAATCCAATTCCACCACAATTGGTATTTTTCCAGTTTCACACTACCACATATGCAATATTAAATGGTGCCACAAGAGTGCAACAAACCATCATACAGTTATGGCTCTAGGAAGCCAAGGAGTAAAAAACAAAACAAAAATGCAAATACAAAAAGACTATGCTTTTGGCATATGTTCTGCTGATATGTCTGTTTATCTTTGACACTAGTTTTTATGTACGCTTTGGAGATATTGGTCATCCAAAGCTAGATGGATGAGGATAAACTTCTTGCCATTAGATATTTTTCATGCAGTGAATTGTGAGAGATTAATGTTTTGGGAGAGTCTGTATATGTTGTTCTACGTACATTGCAATATTCCATTGTATTTTCAATTCTATTAAATCACATGTGGCAATAAATGTTATCCTAAACTTTATAAAGAAGAACAACTGTATAGACAGAACTTGTGAAATGGTGTTGCTGGATGTTATGCCTGAATACAGTCAATTTTTACCTTACCTGTACCCACTATTGAGAAGGCCATTGGTCTGACAGTCTGCATTCTTCTGCCACAGACCTGATGTCAAACTTGGTACCTCAACAGTGCAGGTCCCATACACAATGACCATACTGCTGTATGTGACAAACACATGGAAACTTGAATGTATCTAGCTTTAATTGGTTAAAAAAATACATTTTTGTTATACAGGGCAAAGAAGTGGTTGGAGCTGTGATTTTCTTGGCAGCTACCATGGATTTAAAGCTACTGCTTGCAGTTTCTCTGAAGATGGGTCTCTTCTTGCAGTCAGTTTTGAAGACATAATAACAATTTGGGAGTCTAGTTCTTGGGATTTGAAACATACCTTTTGCCAACCACCTGGCAAAATAAGGTTAGTAATATTCTGGCCTTGAAAGCAAATAACAAAACTCTTAATATGTTTTATTTCTAATTTAATATACATAACCAACAAAAACACTATTAAAGTTCAATGTACGTTTGAACATTATATGGTATCATTTTATACATTTGAAACAAGAATAAAAACCACTTGTTCACCTTCCCTTAGGAAGTACACAAGGCACATTCCTACATACTGTAACTAATCCACTAAATCGCCCACCAGATCATTAAAGAGCATCTGTCAGCAGATTTGTACCTATGAAACTGGCTGACCTGTTACATATGTGTAGGCACATGTGTTGGCCCCAAGTTAATATATGCCCACATTGCTAAGATAAATGATGTTTTAATATATCCAAATGAGCCTCTAGGAATAATGAGGGCATTGCCGTTACACCTAGAGGGTCTGCTCTCTGCAACTGCCTCTCTCCCTGCACTTTGATTGAAAGGGCCAAGTATTATGATCTTTTCACTGCCTGGCCCTGTCAGTAGTAGTTTGTGTCTGTAGTATTTATTGATACCATTTTGGAGTGTGTGTGACTTTTTTTTTAATCACATTTTATAAAAAAAATTTTGGTTAAGTAAAGTGATGAAAAAACAATACACACTACTTCCCATAAAGCAAAGCAATACAAATAATTGGAATCAGTATAATCACATAATGTAACTAAAAAGTCAACGGAATGGCCCCCACTGGAGAACAGAAGACACACAAAAGAAAATGTAGAAAGAAAAGAAACACGAAAATAATTTTATGGGAAGTCTTCATACTATAAAATGTTTCACATAGCTTGTTCTCCAGCCAAATCTTCTATTTATATTGTAAATTCTTTACAGGAAAAGTATTGTTTCTATCCATACGTAATTCTAACTGGTAATTAATTTTAACCTTACATATTAACTCCTCTTTTATTGAAATGTTATAACTTTTCCAATTATTTACTATTAAAACCCTAGCAGCAGTGAGTAACTTATTAAATACCCACCTACATCTCACGGGGATATCCTCCAGACCCAAATCAAGCTGGGCAAGCTCAGGTGTGGGGGGAATGCTAGTCTGACACAAACTCTATATTAGATCAAAGATGTCAACCCAGTACCGGGTCAACTCTGGGCATCACCACCATATATGTATTATAGAGCCCGGTGATCCAGAATACCACCAAAAGTGAGCATCATTAGTCAATTTTATTAATCTTGAGTGGTATTCAATACCATCTCAACTGTAATTTATGCAAGAGCTCTATGCGGTTTATACAGTAAGATAATAGAGTGGACCATTGCATTGCTTGTTGCCACTATGACCTAAAAAATTTCTTTCCCAGATCTTGCTCCCACTTATGCATCGAAGATTTTTTCACTCTGTTTAATTGTCAGAAGTTCCAGATAGCACCCGAGAAGATATATTTAAATGCAATAATCAATTATACTCTGGTAGTCCTCCCTCCCCCCCCCCCCCCCCCCAAAAAAAAAAACAAACAAAAAAAAAACCATAGTATTCAGTAGTTTATGCTTATTTATGCAGGACTTTGTCTCAAGATATTGAAAATATAGATCACTGACAAAGCTTCAGTTTCTTCTTTACACATAGTAGGGAACCCAGACAACCCAATTTAATGTGGTCATCAAGAACCCTCAGTGCACCCAGTCAAAGGCCTTTTCGGCATCTAAAGACAGGAATGCAGTGGGGAATCTCGAGGACCTTGCAACCTCAACTAAATGGATAATCCTGCAGTTAGCATCACAAATGTACGTTTGGCGTAAAACCAATCTGATCTGGAACAAAACAGGTCTCCCATAGCTGACCTAAGCCCAACAGCGACAATTAATGCATGAATTTTCATATTGGTCTAGAGCTAGGTAAAGGGTCTTTTTTATTTTTTTGTTATATACTTATAAACATTTATTCTATTCTCTAACATTTCATTTATTGGAACCATATCATTTGTAAATCTGTTGAATCATAAAGGTAGTTGAAGAGCTAATATATTTGCATACTGTTGATAAAGTTTTACTAGGAAACCATCTGGCCCCGGAGCTTTCCTGGTGCATAGTTTTTTTAATTGCAGAGAGAGCTTAGATTAAGAGGTAGATTAAGGAATTCTAAATAATTATCGATCTGCATAGCAGTTGGTTGCTGTAACATAGTCTTTTTTTTTTTTTTTTTTTTTTAATTATATAACTGCAAAAGTCCCTGTGATTTGCATCGGGTCAAAAATAGTTTCTCCATTTTTATTTCTAACTTTCTCAATCCTATTATATAATTCCTGCTGCCTTAATCTATCTTAAAGAGCTTTACCAGATTTCTGGGCTTTTGAATTCAAGTTGGTGGTAGGGTGGCCACCGGCTTCATCTCAAAAAGGACATATTTGGCCACACCCCCAACATGTTAAACCACGCCCCCAATCTGCTAAACCACGCCCCCAATCGGCTCGTACACTGTCACCCATCACACCTCCCCTGGCTCTTACCACACATACACAGGTCGGATGGGGATCTGGCACCCCCACCACGTGAAAATTCAAGCCAGCAAGCCTAACTATAAAAATACCGCTCTAGTATGGTTAGAATAAAGAGGATTGTTCAGTAATTAAAAATAAAATATGGCAGATGGAAAAGAAATCCACAATTCTCAGCTGTTCCCTCCCTGCCATTGAATGCTTTGGTTATATGGCTGCAGTGGTGACGCCTGTGACACGCTGGACTTTCTGGCATCATTGCTGCTGCCACGTAAACAAAGACTGACAGGCATGTAATGGGCGAGTGTGCACATCTGTCATAGTGCTGGTGATGTGCACACTGATGGGCAGGTGTATGGCATGTGACCACTGCAGCCAGTTCTCAGCATTAGAGCACTGATTGGCTGCAGCAGTAACATACCATATACCGGCAGGTGACACATATTTGGATGGACATTACATTCACCAGCACCAAACATACAAGATGATACAGCACCACTTACCTCTTACATCCAGTGACGTCTTGATGTAGATCTTCTCTTTTCTCATCTTCTCTATCTACTGCTCCACCAGTATCCCTTTTTAGCAGTAGTGCCCTCCATATTGTACTAATAATAGTAACACCCCCAATAGTACCCCTGGTAGTAGTAATAATTCCCTATAATAGAAACCATTTTCCCATAGTGCCTCCAGTAGTGCTCCCAGAAATAATAAGGACCCGCTGTAATGGTCCTCAAATCATCCCACTGTGCCCCCATCAGACCTCACATCATCCCACAGTGCCCCCATCAGACCTCAGATCATCCCACTGGGCCTCCTTCAGACCTCAGATCAGCCCACTGTGCCCCCTTCAGACCTCAGATCAGCCCACTGTGCCCCCTTCAGACCTCAGATCAGCCCACTGTGCCCCCATCAGATCTCACATCAGCCCACTGTGCCCCCATCAGACCTCACATCAGCCCACAGTGCCCCCATCAGACCTCAGATCAGCCCACTGTGCCCCCCTTCAGACCTCAGATCAGCCCACTGTGCCCCCATCAGACCTCAGATCAGCCCACTGTGCCCCCATCAGACCTCACATCAGCCCACAGTGCCCCCATCAGACCTCACATCAGCCCACGAGGCCTCCTTCAGACCTCACATCAGCCCACAGGGCCTCCTTCAGACCTCACATCAGCCCACAGGGCCTCCTTCAGACCTCACATCAGCCCACAGGGCCTCCTTCAGACCTCACATCAGCCCACAGGGCCTCCTTCAGACCTCACATCAGCCCACAGGGCCTCCTTCAGACCTCACATCAGCCCACAGGGCCTCCTTCAGACCTCACATCAGCCCACAGGGCCTCCTTCAGACCTCACATCAGCCCACAGGGCCTCCTTCAGACCTCACATCAGCCCACAGGGCCTCCTTCAGACCTCACATCAGCCCACAGGGCCTCCTTCAGACCTCACATCAGCCCACAGGGGCCTCCTTCAGACCTCACATCAGCCCACAGGGCCTCCTTCAGACCTCACATCAGCCCACAGGGCCTCCTTCAGACCTCACATCAGCCCACAGGGCCTCCTTCAGACCTCACATCAGCCCACAGGGCCTCCTTCAGACCTCACATCAGCCCACAGGGCCTCCTTCAGACCTCACATCAGCCCACAGGGCCTCCTTCAGACCTCACATCAGCCCACAGGGCCTCCTTCAGACCTCACATCAGCCCACAGGGCCTCCTTCAGACCTCACATCAGCCCACAGGGCCTCCTTCAGACCTCACATCAGCCCACAGGGCCTCCTTACTCCATAGCCCAGGGCCCCACCTCACATCAGCCCACAGGGCCTCCTTCAGACCTCACATCAGCCCACAGGGCCTCCACATCAGCCCACAGGGCCTCCTTCAGACCTCACATCAGCCCACTGTGCCCCTTCAGACCTCAGATCAGCCCACTGTGCCCCCTTCAGACCTCAGATCAGCCCACAGTGCCAGCATCAGACCTCAGATCAGCCCACAGTGCCCCCTTCAGACCTCACATCAGCCCACTATGCCCCCATCAGAACTCACATCAGCCCACTGTGCCCCCTTCAGACCTCACATCAGCCCACTGTGCCCCCTTCAGACCTCACATCAGCCCACAGTGCCATCATCAGACCTCAGATTAGCCTGTAGTGCCCCCTTCAGACCTCAGATTAGCCTGTAGTGCCCCCTTCAGACCTCAGATTAGCCTGTAGTGCCCCCTTCAGACCCTCAGATTAGCCTGTAGTGCCCCCTTCAGACCTCAGATTAGCCTGTAGTGCCCCCTTCAGACCTCAGATCAGCCTGTAGTGCCCCCTTCAGACCTCAGATCAGCCTGTAGTGCCCCTTCAGACCTCAGATCAGCCTGTAGTGCCCCCTTCAGACCTCAGATCAGCCTGTAGTGCCCCCTTCAGACCTCAGATCAGCCTGTAGTGCCCCCTTCAGACCTCAGATTAGCCTGTAGTGCCCCTTCAGACCTCAGATCAGCCCACTGTGCCCCATAAAAAAAAAAAAAATCTTACCTCTCCTGGGCTGCAGCTCCGCTCCGACGCTCTTCTCTCTTCACTGCCCGCGCTGCACTGTCACCTGACTGCGTGCAGCGTCAGGTCAGAGTGCGCGCACTACGTCCTGACGCTGTACCAGTCAGGCATGTGCAGCGCAGACAGGAAGACCAATGAAGGTACCGGAGCGCAGGAGGAGCTGAGCGGTGAGTACCAGGACCCAGCTCCTGCAATGAGCGCTTCCATCTGTATTGATGGAAGCGCTCATTGCTTCCTGCGCCCCTAAAAAGGAGGACTTCTGGCCGTCCGTCCTGGCCTTTAGCCGGACGGAGGACCAGGAGTCCAAAAACCGGACTGTCCGGCCAAAAAACGGACGGATGGCCACCCCTAGTTGGTGGTCCTATCTGTGATTGACAGCCTTCCCTTTGACTGTAACATACAGAAATAGTGGTCAGTCACTGACAGAACCTCCTCATTGACTTCCTTGACTTCAAAACTTGAATGAGCAGGAATTTAAATGAATAAATTACATGTTATATTGAATCTTTTCCCATAAAACTATATATACTGGTAATTCTGCTCAGCTCTTCCTGCTTTGTAACATGCTGCCTGTAGCTTACATTGCATTTTCATAGTGACAACCTCCCTTTAATGCAGAAGTATTGGAACCTCAGAATTACTAGATGTAAGACAAATACAAAAGACAAGTACAAATAGGAATATTAAAGGGGTTGGCCACCCTAAGTATCAAAAATCCAAAGTACCCCAGACAATAGCCAACACCATGAAATATTTCTACCAGGTGACAGGTACTGGCTGTACATCATTTATCTAACTTGTTCCCCATGACACAATTCCCTGGAGGAGCTCCTCAGACAGGCTGTGGGGGAGGAGCAGCTGCAAAGTGAAAGTAAAAATCCCAGCACGCACTCCAGCAAGCATGTCTAGAGGAGCAGTCACATGACCCCCCCCCCCCCCACACACACACACCTGTGTTCCCATAGAGACAAGAGCCCCTTAGATAATAGTAACTAAGTTATCAGTAAATAACTGCTGTACAGACACAGCAATAGAAAGAACTCCCCAGTCCCACCAGTAAAGGGGGGGAGGGGGGGTGGGGTTACCCTGTTCATAAATTTGCTGTGGGGCCTAGTCTTTTCTAGTTGTGCCACTTGCTGTAAGCTATGAACAGAATGAGGGGGTGATTTATCATTTCCCTTGTTCCTAAAAAGTGGTGTTAAAAATTTGCAAACTATGTGCTGCGCTTTTTTTTTAAAGGACGTGACAATGGCAGAGAGAGGGCGTGACCAGTCACCCCAACAAATTTATGTTCATTTTCACCAGTTTTCTGACTCAAATGAAGCCAGAAATCTATGGCAGCTCTCAGCTGTCATAGATTTCTGTTTAGGTGCACAGACTGCCGGAGGAGGGGGGCTGTACTTCATCTGGGGAAAAGGGAAACCGAGTATAGTCAAATATCTCTCTCTCTCACTATATATATATATATATATATATATATATATATATATATATATATATATAGTACAGACCAAAAGTTTGGACAAACCTTCTCATTCAAAGAGTTTTCTGTATTTTCTTGACTATGAAAATTGTAGATTCACACTGAAGGCATCAAAACTATGAATTAACACATGTGGAATTATATACTTAACAAAAAAGTGTGAAACAACTGTAAATATGTCTTATATTCTAGGTTCTTCAAAGAAGCCACCTTTTGCTTTGATTACTGCTTTGCACACTCTTGGCATTCTCTTGATGAGCTTCAAGAGGTAGTCACCTGAAATGGTTTTCACTTCACAGGTGTGCCCTGTCAGATTTAATAAGTGGGATTTCTTGCCTTATAAATGGAGTTGGGACCATGAATTGTGTTGGGCAGAAGTCAGGTGGATACACAGCTGATAGTCCTACTTAATAGACTGTTAGAATTTGTATTATGGCAAGAAAAAATCTGCTAAGTAAAGAAAAACGAGTGGCCATCATTACTTTAAGAAATGAAGGTCAGTCAGGCCGAAAAAATTGGGAAAACTTTGAAAGTGTCCTCAAGTGCAGTCGCAAAAACCATCAAGTGCTACAAAGAAACTGGCTCACATGAGGACCGTCCCAGGAAAAGAAGACGAAGAGTAACCTCTGCTGCGGAGGATAAGTTCATCCGAGTCACCAGCCTCAGAAATCGCAGGTTAACAGCAGCTCAGATTAGAGGCCAGGTCAATGCCACACAGAGTTCTAGCAGCAGACACATCTCTACAACAACTGTTAAGAGGAGACTGTGTGCAGCAGGCCTTCATGGTAAAATAGCTGCTAGGAAACCACTGCTAAGGACAGGCAACAAGCAGAAGAGACTTGTTTGGGCTAAAGAACACAAGGAATGGACATTAGACCAGTGGAAATCTGTGCTTTGGTCTGATGAGTCCAAATTTGAGATCTTTGGTTCCAACCACCGTGTCTTTGTGCGACGCAGAAAAGGTGAACGGATGGACTCTACATGCCTGGTTCCCACCGTGAAGCATGGAGAAGGAGGTGTGATGGTGTGGGGGTGCTTTGCTGGTGACACTGTTGGGGATTTATTCAAAATTGAAGGCATACTGAACCAGCATGGCTACCACAGCATCTTGCAGAGGCATGCTATTCCATTCGGTTTGCGTTTAGTTGGACCATCATTTATTTATCAACAGGACAATGACCCCAAACACACCTCCAGGCTGTGTAAGGGCTATTTGACCAAGAAGGAGAGTGATGGGGTGCTACGCCAGATGACCTGGCCTCCACAGTCACCAGACATAAAAACCCAATCGAGATGGTTTGGGGTGAGCTGGACCGCAGAGTGAAGGCAAAAGGGCCAACAAGTGCTAAGCATCTCTGGGAACTCCTTTAAGACTGTTGGAATACCATTTCAGGTGACTACCTCTTGAAGCTCATCAAGAGAATGCCAAGAGTGTGCAAAGCAGTAATCAAAGCAAAAGGTGGCTACTTTGAAGAACCTAGAATATAAGACATATTTTCAGTTGTTTCACACTTTTTTGTTAAGTATATAATTCCACATGTGTTAATTCATAGTTTTGATGCCTTCAGTGTGAATCTACAATTTTCATAGTCAAGAAAATACAGAAAACTCTTTGAATGAGAAGGTGTGTCCAAACTTTTGGTCTGTACTGTATATATATTTATATTGTACAGGGGGTCACACATCACTATATATATATATATATATATATATATATATAGTGGGAAAGTTAGCTCGGTAGGGTGCGGGTTTGCGGTGTGAACAGCAGTCAGAGTCCCAGACACAGATGAAGTCCAAATGCAGGCTTGGCCTGCGTTTATTCACAAGCTCAAAATAAATGATAATACAGCCTTTGCTTCAGGCACAAACAAAATAAACCCTGCTTGTCCAGCACTACCTAAACATAAGACAGTTTCCCTCACTATACGTGCGTCTAGCTGCAGCCACACGAATACAACATGTTATGCAGTTCAGTCCACAAGTTTTTACCTTTGATAGCGTCCAAAGTATCTCCTGAGGCCAGCCGCCTTCAGCATTCCTAGCTGCACCCAGCCTCTCTCTGGCTGCACATCTTGCAGGCTTTGTGGACCTGCTAATGGTCCAGCCTCAGCACCTGTGGTGCCTGACTCCAAACACTAAGACCTGGAGTGGAGGAAGTGGGATGGATAGCCCCACTGCCAAACCTGTCATCCATCCCAAAAAACCAGGCCCAAACACTTTATCAAAAATGTCTCCAGCAACTACTTTTGCTGGAGACCATATTGCACTTTCCTGGTTTCCCCATGTCTCCTGTTGGGAGACATGAACTTCCCTCAGTCTCTAGTAGGCATAGTAGCTGAACCCAGGAGAAATATACCGGCCATCCAGGATTAACCCCTTCAGTGTCTCACATACCCTCCCCCTTTGTTCGAACCTGTGGGGGCGAACACTTTTAGCCATTAAACAGTGCGTCCTTGATAGCGCATCTGCGTTCCCTTGTAATTTACCAGCCCTGTGTTCTACAATGAATTTAAAGTTTTGCAACGTAAGGAACCACCTCGTGACCCTTGCATTTCTCTCTTTAGCCTTGCTCATCCAGGTGAGAGGGGAGTGGTCGGTCACTAGCCTGAAGTGCCGACCTAGCAGGTAATACCTCAGCGCTTCTAGGGCCCATTTTATCGCCAAATATTCACGTTCCACAATGCTGTAGTTCCTTTCTGGGGGGTGTAAGCTTCCTGCTAAGATAGGTGACTGGGTGCTCCTCACCCCCCATCTCTTGGGAAAGTACTGCCCCTAGCCCTACGTCAGAAGCATCGGTTTGTACCACAAATGTCTTAGTGAAATCAGGAGTGACGAGTACTGGCTCTCTACAGAGGACTAATTTCAGTCTTTGGAATGCCCCCTCAGCCTCTTCACTCCATTTAACCATGAGAGACCTACTTCCCTTGGTCAGATCTGTCAAGGGCGCTACTATAGTGGCGAAGTTAGGGATAAATCTGCGGTAATAGCCCACAATACCCAGAAAAGCTCTCACCTGCTTTTTGGTCACTGGCCGTGGCCAATTTTGGATGGCTTCTACTTTGTTGACCTGGGGCTTGATGACACCTCTCCCTATTATGTACCCTAGGTAACGCACCTCCTCCAGACCCAACGCACATTTTTTTGGGTTTGCTGTCAAACCTGCAGCCCTGAGGGAGTCTATTACTGCTTGCACCTTTGGTAGGTGACTTTCCCAGTCTTCACTAAAAATGATGACGTCATCTAAATAGCAGAAGCATACCTGCGATGGG